>WURT03445629.1:9498-19962 GCA_009936505.3 Holothuria glaberrima
CAAAGAGAAAGGGTTCTTTCAAATCTGTCAACCCCCCTGGCTACATCAAATGCCCTAGGTTCTGAAGTGATGGCCCATAACCATCAGAAGATTGGCTCTCTGAGGATGCAAGGGGCCCAAATTTGAAAGGGACTTATTGAGTTGGTTCACAAAATTCACAATTTTTTTCACATCTGTTGGGTTTAAGTCACATCTTGATGGCAAATGGTCAAACTAAGAGATTCTGCACATCTGACACACAACTGAAATGTCAATAATAGGGTAATTAATTATTAAAATCATCTATTACAAATTTGTGACCAGATACTTTTACCATTAGGTATTGACCATAATGGAATCCCTGTCCACAAAAAATACAATTTCTCACATTTTTTGGTAACTATAGGATGTGATACATGAGTAATGAGGCTAACTAGAAACACTGTGATCTGAAGGTTTCCTTTAAACTTGTTACAAGATAATCAATACCATCTCTATAAGCCATTTTAAATAAAAAGGCAGACTAAATGATTCACTTCTGGTTACTATTAATAAAAGTGGCTTGTACCCCATAACATGTGCAAACCCCTGCCCCAGGCCATCCATTTGTCTCTATAACAAAACATAAATCTATAAAGTTACAAACCTCTGCTTCACTGGATGCTTTAGTGAAGATATCCCTGTCCCAAAGAGTATTCTTTTGAGCCTCATGAATTGTAAGTATTAACTGTTCCATCTTCATTTGTACATCGTCTTCCTTGGTAGAGCTGCCTCTGGTAGGAGATTTGGGTGAAGATGCATGCTGTAAGGTCCCCTTCGGTTTACACTTCTTAGGGCATCTTCCTAGACGCACCGCTGTGAAATGGCAATTTTGTAAAAGTTATGTGCGGGCCAGGTATGGATAGTGCATTCATAGTGACCAGGTTGTTATGTTCAAAAGCCTATGCCTACAAAATGCAACACAGCCAGAAAATAATTTACAGAACATAATTTATAAAGCTAGAACAGAAACTCACTGCATGTGGAGGAAAATATCTAACGTATGAAAATGTGACTACATGATTTACTTTTTAAATGAACCACTGGCTCTCACAAATGTTATTTTCACAAATGCTATTCTGTAGGGCAGTGTAAACAAATCTTTCCTGATTTGTAAACCTGCCTTTGTACTGTATCTTCATAGTGCAAATCTATTTATCTATTTATCTATTTAAGGAGTCTTTCTGTTTGACGGAGAAAATATTTGAAAGATTTGTTTTGATAGAAAGCCTGATATAAAATTATAAACACAGAGTGTGTTTGACAATATGTTGATTAGACCTGGCCTTTCCTTTACAATAAGGTTAAAGGGCAAACACATTCACCCCAACTGACGTGGTGTGCTCCTTATACATTCAGATTTATGCCTTTCTCTTTCAATCATGTGACAATATCTTCATACATTCCTAATCTGAGAAAATAAAAGGAAATTTGCTATCGGCTCAGGTGTCAAACTTGAGAATCAGGGATTTCCTGTGGGAGTCTGTTTCAAGGCCCTGTCATATCAGGGGCAATGAGATATGTTGCAAAATGAACAACAATGTAATTACTTTGAAGACCCTTTTCACACTAGTCTGATACGATGCAAAATGCAACTTGCAATTTGGATGCATCACATGAAAAGTGGGGCACTGAAAAATCACTAATAGATGGAGAAAAAATGCCTGGTAAGAGATTTATCGCTTTGTTTTGCATGGCATCATATCCTACTACCATCTTACATGTGAAAGGGACTTCAGTCTGGTGTCCTTGGGAAAAGCCCTTTATCTCAATTATATACATGGGTTCATATTATAAGCACTGGTGAGGAAAATGGTCATTGAGTACAGTGTACATAGTGTTTGGTGTGTACTGCAGGCTCCAGACTGGGTAGCCCATACCATAGATTATGGCTGACCTGGAGTAACATTTGTAAAAGACTTTATTACTTCAGTGCTAAAGTTATACATACACACAACATTATTATCTAAGTTTGGTGGGACTGCTTACTGTAGAGCAGTTCCTTGAGGCTAATATTTCACGATTCTGTACTGTGTACACATATCTGTGGAGTAAATAATTCGCTATTACACCTGTAAGGATCAACCAGCATAGTCTTGAACAGAGTAATGGAAGTATTTTCATGGGTCTTAAATTTGGGATTCGTTACGGGGTCGCAAAAAGTGCAAAAATGAAGCCAGTGAAAATTTTCCCACCATACAGTACTTTGTTTAAAAGGTACTGAAAGCAGTTCACTAATCTATGCTCTGTTACTGTGGGCGATGCCTCACAATGGAGTATTTGAACTAAATTAGTGTAAACGTTGAGAGTACAAGCACCGGCTTTTTACACTTTTGTACTCTTTATCTGAACTTTTGAACATGATGTGAACTTTCAAATGCTTCAGAACTAGGAAAGTACTCTTCTCTTGCAAACTTACACACTATGAAATAGTCGTTTGTTGACATACTCCAAATGATAATAAACCCCCATATTTCTGCTTAATGGATTAACTTCCCGCAGAAGGTTCAACACACTGATGGTAATATTGACATTGTCCTCGACCCAATAACCCCATTACGAGTTTCATGATGAGAACATGTTAAACTGAGTCAGCAAGTGGGCTTGCTTGTTCTTAACTCTTAAAAGTGCAATTGACCTTAAGTACAAAACAGTCATATTATGCCAGTGTAAAACTATATTTGAGCAGGCACACCAAGGAAAAGAAAAAAAGAAAAAGGGGAAAGTTGTGAAAGTTAACTTTGCTCTTCAGTTTGACTAAATGACATTCAAGAAGACTCATACAGTAGCCACTTTATGTAGGTTACTGGTCTTTGGATTGTAATTCCCTTAAAGGCACATATTCTACATCCCAAATACATTTAAGGGTCTGTGGAAAGTGGAGTTCTCCACTGATAACTGCACTTTGAAAAAGACAGCCACTCTAATTGTTCCATGACTTGTGCAGACCACACACACACAAAGTAATATGCTCAACAGAATATGTCCATGAGCAATTATATATAAAGCAGCAGAATTTTGTCTGTGAAATGCTGAAGAAAGTTCCTTTTGAAATTGGGGAAGGGGCCAAAGTTGACTATGTTTGTAGAATTTCAACTGTCCGCGATAAGGATGTTGACCTTAAAAACAATATCCCCATCATTGTTGACCTTTCTCGATCTAACATGCAACATGGTTGGTATCTACACATTATTGGTCCTTCCCTGGTGACACAAATGGCAGACTAATAGCCCTGAGCCACTCCTGTGGTGTTTTTCCCATGATCCTTGTCTCTCCAGCAAAACCTCCACCTACTGAGCATGGCTTTTTGGTTTGTTTCTCCTTTGAGTTAGGAATGAGTGGAGTCTATCTCAGTACCTATTTTTCCTCTATGGAAGATAGAAAAGGAAGAGGTTGTAGTGTCAACTCACCATCCTTGGACATGCCAAGAGAAAGACATTTCTTGAGCCTGCAGTACTGGCAACGGTTTCTGTTGATCCTCATTATAAGGCACTCATCACCCTTTGAACAAACGCGGTACTTGACATTGTGTTGTATACTCCTTCGGAAGAAACCCTGTATGAAGAAAATAATCCACCTGGATAATGATGAACTGCAGGGTTTGATTTGAACGGTTGTCAGGTTGCCCATGAAGAACAAAATTTGTATCACACAACCAAAACTAACAGGTTATTATCTGGCAGAAACTCAAAGAAACCTTAATTTCATGCCAGAAGAAAACAGATGTCACCCTGGCAACTTTAAATTTCCTTTCTGACAACCAAGTTTTCTTTTGGACAACCAATCAAGGCAAACAGGTTGTCTACTGGGCAACCATAAAATTTTCTTCTTTTTGAGGCCTCAACTGTATGGCGGTAATGTTTACCATGAAATAATTTGTGAAGACTGCAGGATAATTAATGTCAAATGAACAAACAATTTTAATGGTGGCTGGAAAAGGATATACTGTACATCATCCATTTTAAAGTGATCACATGCAGTATACTGATGATAGTGTATGGTACGACCTTGTACAATACAGTATGCATATATATATATATACACAGACATATTTCGCTAATTGCAGATTAGGACGAAATATCGTCTTAAAAAATGCACCATAAGGCGAAAAAACCGTTTCGCTATAACGTTTTTACACACTATTTCAATGGGAAAACAAAACTCAATGGTAGTCCTACTCAGTACTTAATGTACACACAATTCCGAAATTACAGACACGTATCCGTTAACACGTACGGCTGAGGAGCCCTTGAAATAACATGTATGTATATCTCAAAACGCAATGGGGAAATATATGCTTATGTACTATATATATATATATATATATAGAGAGAGAGAGAGGTAGGTAGATAGACATTGCGACTTTATATATATTTGTCAGTCAACGCTTTATTTGAGCAACTATTACTATTTAATACAGCATGGACGACTGACTCATATATTTCGCCTTAACGTTTTACACACTGTTTTATATGGGAATGCGTACAGTAACTGTATACGCAAGTCCGATCTACCATGTAATGTGTATGCAATTACTTCACTGCACACCAACTAACGTACATGTATCCATTAACACTAAGGACTTAGGGGCCATTGAAATAACGTGCATGCATATCTCAGAACCAAAAGGGGAAATATAACCTTATGTATTGCATTGTTTTTGTTTTCGCCTTTTGTACTGGCGCAATTGACCGTTCGCCTAACCGGTCGATCTAGCGTTATATATACATATATACATATATACAGTATATATAAATAGAATAACACTGGATCGACCCATAGGGCGAAATCAGTATACGGCCAAAACATTAAGGCCAAAAAAATTCAATCAAATACATAAGCATTTATTTCCCCCCAACAACCTCAAGATATAAACAACGTTATTTTAATGGCCTGCCATCCGTGCCTGTTAACAGATACCGTAGGTGTCCGTAATTCGTCGACTTTGAAGTAATAGCAGATGGATTGTGTCTGTAAAAGGACGTTACCACACGTTTACGTATTCCTATATAAAAAGTGTGTGAAAACTTTAAGGGGAATCCGCTTTTTCGCCATATTTTTTTTTTTTCGCCTTATGGTCAACTTTTCAACAACTTCTTTCGCCCTAAGTGGGGAATTAGTGAAATATATCTATATATATATATATATAAATTTTGTCATTCATTTTCTTTCTAACAGGGGGTAGAAGTTTAATATTATGCACAAACTCAAACATCATTGAAATCATATGAACTTAAATGTAAGCTCAAATGAAAATAATGGGCATCCAACCCATGTGATAAAAGATTTGGGGTACTACACAAAAAGCTTGGAGAAAAGTTAACATCTGAGGTGTCAATAGTAAGTAGTTAATTCCAAATTGTCATATTTTTCATTTCTGACACCATTTGGGTCTTTCAACAACACAAATGCAGTTATGTGTATATCTATCAAGCTGTATACTGTGCCTTTATGGTGGTTGTCTACTCCCTTCTGAAGGTATGAAACTGCTATTGCATCATTAATTTTGCTCATATTTTTTTTATTTTTTATTTTTACTAAGCTTTTTAAAGTAACATATTTTAAAGGCATTTGACTGGGCTGTGTAAGCCAACTTCTGAATCTTTCACTCTTGATCCAATGACTTACACTGTCCTAGTTGGTCAGCTGTACATCTCAGCTTTTCAATAAATCAGATTTGCCAAAGTGAAACATACAGTACTATTCCCCCCCCCCCCCACCCACCCCCGACCTGTCACATACGGAACAAGCACAACAGTCAAATCTTACAAATCTCTCTTCCACCTTTGTGATCAATTATTTAGCAGGCTTTTAAAAGTTACTCCAATTACGGTAGTATTAAACTTCGGTTGTTACCTTCAATAGCAAACTGTACTCCTGTATGTACTGTAACTTTCCACATCAGTTTCTTCCATACCTGATATCACAGATTTGAAACAATCTACAGTACCGTATTACAAAGGCAGTAAAGACCTTTACCAGATCCAATATTTTTGGAGGACAGTTTTAACTGTCTTCCCTAAACAATTTGTTTACTAGAAATCGATTAAAAATTGATTTATCGTGGATCTTACTGTGATAAAATAGTACAGATGTACATTCTGTATTTCCACTGAGGACATAAAGACTGTAATGAAGTTATTTTCTCGAACAAACAATAAGAAGGGCAGTGGATGTTCCACATAAACTCAACAGTTTTGTTAGAATAGAAATTTTTTTGGACAATTTGAATGTCTGTTCATGAAAACTCAAAATTTTCACAGGTTAAGCATTCTTCTGAGTGGGCTGAGCCCCTTTTCAAAACAGACAAAAGCCTGTACTACATGTATACACTTGAGAAAATTGCATCATTTTCTCCAAAACTATACCTGTTTTGCTCAAACTCTGAGGGTTGCAGCCCTCCAGCTTTAACACCTGTAAAAAGCAACAGATTGTAGAGGGATGGATTTTGAAGATTCAGGTACTAGTACAAGACCAGTCCATGTTGTGATATTACAAAAACCAATGTAATTGTTTTATAGGAGAAAAAGAATCTCTATCATTCAAAACTACATTTAGATTTAATACCAAAGCATGGACATACAGTATTCTACCGTGATATGAAAGATTTAAATTGTTACACCATAAGGAAAAAAAAAAACAGAAAAGCATCTTACCTTGCAACCTTCACAGGCATGGACACCATAATGGAATCCTGAGGCCTTATCACCACATATTCTGCAAAGGATGGTGTACCCTGTCATTGCAGCCAGCTGTACAGAAATCTTCAGTGTAAATTTGATAGCTTACAGTAATGACAGAACATTTAGGTCTGGATTCCTGATGAATAAAAGAGAGAGAGAAAAAACAGTGATATCCATAAAATGGGAAGCAATCATAAAAAGAGTCAAAGTGTTTTCTCTTGTACTGTACAGTACTGTACCTGTCTGGTGTACAGTAGGATGATAATTTCATATAAATTTAAAAATAACTATTTAACCACCACTGCAGAAGTCTTTTTATGCCAAATAAGAACAGGGCGTAAATTTATACTAAATAAGTTTTTACTTTTACAAGAACAAATGCAACCATCCTACTGACAGAATTGTTTACTCTCAGTGAATTTCCTCAACTTCACACAAATGGAATGCTATGTCAGGTGAGTCTGCAGGCCTCAAGTACCAGTCAAGTTTTGCTTTTCTTCACCTGTCCTTTTTCCTGCTTTCTGTTTCCCCAGAGATGACCTCCACCTTTGCACTCACATACTACAGTATGCCATGTGGGGAACTAGTGATACTAAACCCGGAGAGCTGTGGTGAGCACATGGGTTATAGGAGGTTGACAAATAAAGACAACCCACAAGAATATAAATATGATACTACATAAGCACAGCAGTTAGGTATCAGTCATTACACTATTTAAGTAAACAGGAAAGATGACAAGACTAGATGGAGGGGAGCTGTGAGGAAGCGTGAGTATGTCTGTACCGTAGGTCTTTGTTTACATACTGTATGGGTCACATGGGAAGTGAGCCTGTGAAAAGATGCGATTCACACGTGATCATGTATACGAAGCAGATAATCTTGATTACAAGTAAACATGTTTCATATTTCTTTTGCATCCATGTAAGCAAGTAAACATGTTTCATATTTCTTTTGCAACCATGTACTGTAAGCTTAAAAAATTATAACCTACAATACACTACCATGATCTTTCCAGCATGGAAATTTGAAAAATCTCACTACTTTCTTCAGTAGTAGAGCTACAGTACTGTGTTCAAAGTCTGCTGCCTCCAATTACTGTAACAACGACTAATATTTCTTCTGTATTGTTTTTATTGAAAAATTCTATTGAAATTATTTTAATACCTTAAACTTTTTAAGATGAACTTAATGGATAAACCTGTGTCTTGTCAAGGTTTGACAATCTAAAACAAAACTTGTCATCTATGCAAAAGTTGTGGAACAGTCCATATTGTTAATATTTCTTTTGTGAACCCCAAATCAATTGTAGTCAGTTATATATCAGATATGTTGCAGGTGGGTGTAACATACTGACAATTAAACAAACTGTTACCTCCAGAGCAAGCTCACTGGGACATATCTACATAACAACTGCCCTTGAAATGACACTTAAACACACAAAAGTATTCAATTCTCAAGATTCTTGAAAATTTCTCTTTTTGCAATGCACAGGTTAAACAGAAATTACCTTATAAAATTATGTGTTCATATATTTGATAGATTTTGACGAAAATAATGACTTAAAACTTATGTTTTCTATCTTTTTACATTAAATTTGCTGAAAGTGTACAATATGACATTTACACATGCCCATGTACTTCAACTTCTATCAATAAAATTTTTAATTATAACATCCTTAACTTTACCTCCTCCCAGCCCCCACCCACCATGCAAAGGGTCTTGTGATCAGAACAATAAAGTGGTATCATTCTTAAAGGGAAAGTGTGGCCCCAAAATTTGAATAAGTGTGCCCCATCATCCCAATTCAGGTATAGCTCCTACAGTAACAATCATACATCGCAATACTGTATTTTTTGTTATTTATTTGGTAAAAAATTTATGCAAAATAACTCCCTGGTTTTATTCCTTCAGTATTAAATGTTTTTATACAAAAATATAATGGAAGATACTTGTGAGGGAAGTTAGGGGAGATTTGTAAGATTAAGTGGAATTTTGAAAATAAACTTGGGCAACTGCTTTCTCCATTTAAATATATACCAGTGACAGTACATTTCTGTCATAGATACTTCCAATAAATGGACCATTTTATTGGATACACCATGATCAGGGCTCTAAATTTCTGAAGCTTTAACTAACAAACTAATTCCACTAGCCCAAAGGACATTTACATTAGCCTGCAAAGACTGAGGTTACAGCATAACTACACAACAGCATTTTGCACTAGCCCATGGGGGTTTTCATAGACTTTCCCTACTAGCCCATGTGTGATTTGAGCTACAGTAGCCTCCGGCTAGTGGACTTATGCACAGAGTTTGTCGAGCCCTGATGTACATTGTACTGGGAAGCCATAGCCTACAGGGGCAATTCAAATAACCTGGCTCTACAAAGGACATCTTCACTGATACCCTGGAAGAGAAATGACTAAAATCAATATCAGTAAGCCACAATAATATCAATTATAACCTGGGCCCAATAGTCACTGTCATATGCTTACCCGTGATAACCAAAATTTGCAACAGAGAACCAAAAGTACCAGGTTTTATTTTTCACAAAATGAAGCAAACATAATGGCACCCAGGGCAAATTTAATATATTTTTGGGGGAGTGTATCTGTGAAAAAAAAAAAAAAAAAAAAAAAGATCAACCCATAAGTTGTCCCATAAATTAATTTTTGCAATTTTTTTAAAACAAATCTTTCTAAAATTGTGGCCTGACATTTCTGTAAGACGCTGCTTTTATCTGACAATTCCACCATGTTGCTCCTATTATGGATGTCCTCAAACATTTATAGAAGCCTCTCTAACTACTGTACCTGTACAAGGACAGATAGCTGATACAAGGCCTGTACTATATTATTTCTTTTATGCTGCTGTGCCATTGATTCTGCTGCTTAAATTTTTTGAACAAAGAACATGTCTGAAGTAATCATGCCCTCTCCCATTTACCCATGGAATTAAAGGATGTCGCACTACTGATAGGACAAAATAAAACCTGCTCTGTACAATTTTATTATTAAACTTCTATGGGCCTTTTATTAATTGCACTAGATTCCAGCCAACTGCAGATCTGCCTAGCCATTGAGGTCACCTATTTAAGTACACCAATATTGTGTATGGTAATATTTATAAATTCTATCACCACTGCAGGCTCACGAACTCCAGCATATTTGATGGTGGCCTAGATAACGCAAAGGTGAACCTTGTCACGTGAGATACATGCTCCTACTTCTTTTGGACATGACTGTGATGATGGAATTGCCAGTGGAATTGAAAATCTCATTACACAGCAATCATAATATCTGATAGTACTCTGTCATGTCATTAAAGTAGCTTAGTCAAACAAAGCATGCTCACTGTGCCAAAGCTAAAATTTGTCAATTCACAGTGAAGGGATTTTCTACTGAGGTCAGGCCAAACTAGGTCACCTTGTAGGTACAACAGCAGACAGTGGCTTCCAGACAGTGTGTCAACAGGGTAGTAATTCACTAATTCATACATTGATTTGCAAAATACTGAATAGCTGGCCTTGTGCAGGCATGAATAAAGTAGAATGTATTTATTCCTAGTTTAATTTATGAGACAGGTCAAGGAGACAGTTCCATTATACTGTACCTGTGGACTGTGGCACTTTATTCACACTATGTGCAGTACTCAGGTACTGTAGTATAGGTAAATACAGCATGCTCTACAATACTTGATGTTATGTGTAGAGGGCTAGAGAGGCAGCATATGTACACATATATAATAAAAAAAATAAAAAAAAA
>WURT03445740.1:0-22472 GCA_009936505.3 Holothuria glaberrima
TGTACGGTTGATCAAATCATCACGAATGGTTGTCCTAATATGACGTCATCATCGAATTAGTGTGAAATCCTTTTTTTTTCAAGAGATAGCTTTCGGGTCCGGATATTAAAACATTAATTTCTTTACTTAGGTTGAAGCTATGAAGCCAGTTAAAACAGTTTGAGCACAGATTCCCCTATGTTTTTAGAAGAAGACATTCCTGATTAGTACAACTTTTCATGTCATGGCCACTTTAATAAATCATAATAATGGGAAAAATAATCATTAAAAATACTTTTGACACAGATAAACCTAACATGTGTCCATTTTTCCTTGTAAATATGCTAAAGGTAATTTTCAGGACATTTCATGTAGGATCTGGGTCAACCAAGATGCATGGATATAGCAAAATGGCCTCTAATGTTAAAATTTCAATATACTCTAGTAATAGGGAAAATAACCCTTTAAACATATATTTGTAATCAGTTGCTCTTTGTATTTGGCCATATTTTATGCCAAATAATTCAAACGAATTTTTCAAAACATTTCGTCGGAATTAAGATCAATCAAGATGGCGAAAGAGGCAAAATAGCCGCCAGTGATATAACTACAATATTTTATCATGGTGTGAATTCCAACGAAAATGTTCTGCAAAATAAGGTTTGATCGTTTGGAATGAACCATGGTCATATCTTATGAGTCAGTAAGCCCAACATATTTTCATAAATATTTTTCTCATTACTTCACAATATTTTAATAATCACATGGGCAGCCGTTTTGAAATTTCCGCCATCTTGGTTTTGGAACATGCTAGTAGCATGGAAGTGTTATGTATGTGTTCGCAATAGCCGACAAAAAAAACACAGTTTGTTTGGAACTTGAGAACCAAACTGGAATCAAACAGCAAATTTGAACATAAAAAACTTTCTGTTTGGACAACTTTAATGTTATCTTCCGCTGAGGTTTTGTCGTTAGACCAATCTTAATAATTAAGAGTTTCAATCTACAAGTGAATCTGGTAGGGAAATATTTACTTTTGAGAGCAAGTGCCACCCCCTTTTTTGTTTTCAGTTTAGTAAGAAACAGGGTATGGCAATTGCATGCTAATTCTTTGCTTTCGCATTATTAGAAGTAAAATAAATACTATATATTCAGAGAGAATAAGTCAATGCAGTGTCAATGACCCGCTCTCTGTTTTTTCAATAGACCAGAGGCCTTTTTGGAGCTCAAAGGAGAAAGGAAATTCGAAGTCGTCTGGTGAAAAACTCTCTACACAATCACTCACCATGTAGCTTTGTATATAGGTTTATGACAAGTAGTGAACTGTATGTTCGTCTTTTAAATAAGTTTGAACTTCAAGTGGGGGGGGGGGGTATCCCCGCTATTCTTCGGAAAAGTATAGATGCCCAATGCAGCTCAAGTTACTTGAAAAGTATAGATTGCCCGATGCAGCTCAAGTTACTTGAAAGTATAGTTGCCCAATGCAGCTCAAGTCACTTTTACAGTCGCTTCTGTACCATTGCACTGACTTTGTTGAAAGAGTGCGTTTTAGGACTTATAACTGAGTATAACTTTGTAACTTTACTTTTCAATTTCTACCGGTGTTTCTTTCAACAGCCTTGGATATTTGCTTACAGCTTTCGTTATTAATATACACTTTCTCTACGTGGTTGTAACCTGCGGCATCTTTGGTGGCTTTGCAATTGGAGTGACCTTCGTTATTGTTGGAGGGAATGCTGCATTGGTAAGTATACTATTTAGTACGTTTCCCTGGTTCCAGGAAAACCCCGGGCAATGTCCCCGAACAATTCGCTCCGGGTCAACTCCCCCGGACAATTCCAACCCTGACAGTTGCCACACGGACTTTTCCCACCAGGACAATATCAACCCGGACTAGCCCCATCTGGACAATTCCCATTCCAGACAACTCCCACCTCGGACAATTCCCCGCTGGAAGACGTGGTGGGATGTTTAATACTTAGTTTATTACCTTCAGTCCATGATATCCCCAGCTCAGCCGGCTGTACTAAGTTTTGCTTCAAAATAAGTGACAGAGAGCTTGGAAAGCTCAGTAAGTTGGAAGCGTTGTAACTAAGGTTGTAATAGAGTGAAATATTCTCTATATTTGTGAGCATATACCTCTGAACACGAGAACAGCAATAACGAAAGAACACACTGGGTGCACACCGAACCAACGTATGTGGGTTATAAATTTATTATAGGCCTGCCACAAAATTCTCCGTGTGTAATTTGTAGAGACGTAATTTGGGAATAAGATACAGGTCAACACTATCCTTAGACAGGCTTAGAAAAAGACGCGGATCCAGGAATTTTCGAGGGATTGCTCACGATGGGGGAATATCAGGTGCACCACTAACATCCCGGAATTCTCTCCCTGCACCACCGATGGGTTGCAGGGGGAGAATCTCAGCACTCAGCAATCTCTCGCAATATTTCATACTTAAAAGGAGAAATCGGATCCAGTTACTCTGATAAACATATTTTATTTCATTTCATACCGGTAATGTATGAAATATAATGTCAATTCTACCAATTAGTTATAAAATGTTGGCCCATCTTGGAGATAACATTAAAGTGAGAAATAACAAATCTAATATTAAAAGAAGTTCAACCCTTTCTTACTGAACATGCCCTAGACAACACTTAGCTTGAATTTGCTGTCACACAATAGTCTGGGAAACTGTTCGGGCAATTTCCATGGTTGGGAACTGTTCAGGGTGGGCAATTGCCATAGTTGGGAACTATTCTGAGTACGTATTGCACAGGGTAGGAATTGTCGGGGTGGAATTGCCCAGGGAGAGTTGTCTGGTCACGCGTTCCCCTATTTTTGTGTGTCCGTTGGGTTTGCGGTATACACATACAACGTTATGCATGGTGGAATATGATGTTTGAGAGTGGAAGAGGGGGAGAGTGCAAACCCGGGCAAGATGTCACCTAATGTCACCTAGATATCGCGTGCTTGGACGGAATTTACACTTTCAGACTCATTTGGTTGGTCCTCCAGGCCCCAATCCATGAACCATGAAGGCATATTAAAGACGCGCTCTGACAAATCGAAGAGGAGATTAGGCTACATTTAAAAAAGTGACCATAAAATTGGCAAAATTTAATTTTACAACCCTTTTAAAAAGTAGTTCAGCTACATCCCTGCTTAAGGAAGAGGACCCGGAGGCGTTTTGTTGTCTCATCGTGGCCGTCGCAACCAGAAAGAAACAGACATATTAGGTTGAGGATAACCCTCTCCAAGTGCCGTTCATCTTCGGGGGCAGGAGGACAAACGGCCGAGTTTCCTCCCCCTCCATATCGTGTTGGAGATCGCCCTTTCACTGAAAAGGCAGAATGATTACAGGTATGACGACAAATCGAACCCTTTCACGGAAGGGCAAGTGGTCATTCGGTGCGCCATAATACCTCCCGACATGCACCTGTTGTATGCAATGTTACTAACCTCATTCAAATGATTCCTTTTCCCCCTCCCCAACTCACTGAGGATTTAATGGAAAGGGCTTTGTACTTTAATGTAGTGCAGGGGTGGGGAACTTCCGTCCCGAGGGCCGTATGCGGCCCGCGAGACAATTTGTCCGGCCCGCGAGACAATTTATCCGGCCCGCAAGATAATGCAAACTCACCTGAAAAGAAGTTGATAATAATTTTTAGCCTAAGGTTCCCATCGTTTATCCTTCTTTAGCCTAAGCTGCCCATCGTTTATTACCTGCATAACCATTCTCCGGATATTTCACGTAAAATTGCTGCGAAATACCACCAGCATGTTACTTCAGTCCTAGTATGCAATCTAACACGCCCACTGGTTCAGGTGCAGAATACATGCACTTCTGGTGGTATGCTAAATGGCATTGAACTGTATTGCACTGTCACATGTATAGGTCTCTCTCTATTACAGTATGAAACTTAGAAGATACGATATTTATTCCGGAAAATTCCGGGGGGGGGGGGTAGGACTGTCCCGCTGAAGGGGAGAGTTAAACGTTAATCATGGATAATTTTGCAATTTAAAGAAAAGGAAAAGAAGTTTGGTTTCGAAGTAAGCATCTCTTAGGCGCTCTCCGCGCGGACTTTTCGTTCATTATTATTTCATGCATAAATAAAGAGACAAATGGTCATATTGTTACACTGCTAGTCTGGGTACAGGGTAGCCTTGTACTTTCAATGGCCTTTTTAAAGATAATCGATAAATATTGTATGGCGTACAAATTTGTACAAACTCAATAGCTTCCGGAGCTTCGCACTAGTTCCTTAACTGAGTTTTCCCCCAAGACCCCACCAGGACCTGTTTGGGACCCCTTGGCCTACGCCCTATGAGGGAAAGCTTGTTGCGCCCTCTTTATGTGCGCGCGAGTGGATTATGACTATCAAAACGGCTCGTCAGAGGAAAAAGGTTCCCCACCCCTGATGTAGTATTTCAGATACCAACTCATGTACTCATACATAGGGCTTTGTGTATCCGTATGCATTTACCCATATGTATATGCATACGTGTACATCTGCGTACACGGGAAGTCCCCCTCCTTGCCTTATTAGATCAATTTAAAATACGTACTTACAGCTCGTCACCTTCGTGCTTTATCGGTAAGATCAATTGTTTTATTGTGTTGTATTTGTTTTCTTCCTAAAAAGTTATTTACAACAAAAAGTTTTCACCTGTCTTAGATTTTTAAGAATATTTTATACACCCCGCTAGACTGCGGTTTAGTTCCAGGGGGGTAAACTTTACGTTTGGATGGACCGCGGGACACGAAGGCCTTTAAATGATGTGATAGCTGCAAGGAACATTTTGTTGGCAACGCAAGAGAAGCATGGGCTACTGATTTCGATCAAGGAGGTCAAGCCCCATCCCCTCTGGAGCAGGGGTGTAGCGAAGGTGTAATCTTTGGGGGTTAGGTGTAGAGATCATATTTTGCCGACAGGTCTGGTGATGAGTAAAACGAGCGCGAAGCGCGAGCTTTAGCTGGTGGGTCCCTGTGGGTTCCAGGGGTAAAGTCCCCATTGGGGTCCAGGGGGCAAAATATGCTTTTTCGAACGCCAGGATGCATTTCAGTTGCGTGCCCAGGATTTCTTTTAAGGGGGGCCATACAGTATGTCGTGTGATCGCCGGCCTGGGGGAGGGGTCTAAAGGGAGGGAAAATTTTTTGGAATTTAAAAGGTGCCCAGATCGAAAATGGTGCAATATTTGAGTGTACTTCTACCCTAATGAGGAACCAAAAGATCTTGGTGAGAAATATTTTACTACAGAAAAATATTTCGTCGCGGACGTAATGCAAGGAATCAGTCTACTTTCTGAACTTCGAGATGGAAGTAGGGGAGTGGGGCTCGGAGGTTAAAATAAAGGCTTGTGAATTAGGAAGTCCTGTCGCAATTAAAGCAGACAAATATGATACGCTGACAGCAAGGAACAGGCAAAATTATTCTGGTGAGGCTGATTCTGTCAAAATTTACACCCGCGTAGAATTTGCTTGTCAGATTTTTTTGTGCGACATTAGTTGTCGTTTATAGTCGCACAAATAGGGCTGGCTAAAACACTGGTCATATGACAGTATGACCCGAAATAGCGCGCCTATTCGGAAGCCTTAAATTCCCTTTCTTTCCTCGAGTTGACGACGGACTGGGTCACGCGTCCAGTTACACCGACAGTCGTTGATACGGCCGTCACGTGCGTGGTGAATTTGTCGACGGGCCTTCAACTTGAATGGGCCAATTAGATGAAGAGCCGAAAATTGAAATAGCCGATAACAGACTTGCCGCGCTTTCCCGTTCTCTCTTTCTCCTTTTTTCTTTGCATTCTCCGTCTTCCCTTTCACTCCCTTCTTTCCCCTTAAGTTCTTCCCTCTTCTTTTCCTCCTCTCCTCTTTTCTTTCCCCTCTCCCCTTTTTGCCGACAGACCGAAAATTTGCCGACGGCGACCAAATATTGGGGGGGGGGTCACCCCCGCTCGCTACGGCCCTGCTCTGGAGGAAGAAGGATGGGGATTCTTTGGGGAGCCAATAATTATTTAATTGATTATCATCAGTATATCATTATAATGATAGAAAGCCAATTTGCTAATTAGGTTGGCCTTTTTAAATATTATTTTAGATGTCTTTTTTTCTGAAACTGTCAGTCCACTGAGTTAGTTAGTTAGTTAGATGAGGTTTTACGGCCCAGTTTCTAACCAATTGGTTTAAGTCGAGCCGGCCACGGCCTCAGTCCACTGAGACAGTAATTATTTGGCCTAATTCTGTGCGTGCTTAATAGAAACAGAATAATACAACTGTAATCTAAAACTTATTTTGCCAGTTGAGATTTAAATTGTATGAGGTTGATGCATCTGTGTAATTCAAGAATCCTGACAGCTTATTCAGGCATTGCTCATGAAAAGCCTTGGTGCAGTTTCTTCAGTTGGTCAAATGAAACATTTAACACTGTAGGCACGGGCGACGATCCTGGGGGATGGTGGATATATCAACCCCGTGAAATTGGATGGGGGATACTGTACACTATACCCCCCCCCCATGAAATTAACCCGGCAGATCCGGAAATCAGAAAACTTTACCTTTTCTAGACTTTTTACAATAGGCCTTTTTATTTTTTAGGAAATACTTCTCACAGTTGTCATAGTATCAACATGCAAAACCTGGAAAGGGGCCATTTTCAGTGATCTGGAGGTATTTTGGCCAAATTTTCTACGCTTCGCGCCAACTGACGGTAGCGCTCCGATTAGATAGTGCCACTGACTATTTCCGGAAATCAGAAAACTTTATCTTTTTCTAGACTTTTTACAATAGGGCTTTTCTTAGGAAATGCTTCTGACAGTTGTCATAGTGTCACGTTGCAAAGCCTGAAAAGGGCCATTTCCAGTGATCTGGGGGTTGGCCAAAATTTTCTACGCTCTGCGCCAACTGATCGTGGCGCTCCGCTTAGATAGTACCACTGACTATATTCGGAAATCAGAACACTTAACCTTTTCTAGACTTTTTTACAATGTGCCTATTTTTTAAGGAAATAAGTCGTTGTAGGGCCTTTTTAACATACATACTGGGTGGGCCACGGCTCCCCAGTCCCATACACAGCCTCCACTCAGCTCATCCACCCAGTATGGTCCCTTTTTCGGGAAATTTTGTTTTCAAACGTGTAAACTTTGCCCAATTTCATGCCGACAGGACAGGGGAAAGTACTAAACTACTTCACTCAGTGATGAAAATAAGGATAGTTAGATAAATTTACATGTAAACTATGTAAAGTTCAATTTCTGGCAATCTGGACAGCACTGGCGTACACGGGGGAGGCCATTGGGCCATGCCCCTCTCACTGATGCCGATTTTTTTTCAGTTCCTAAAATACGTAAACTTTTTAATACAAGTTTTGCTTCAAAAGGTAGCATATGTGGCACTAGGTTGCATGCAAGGACACCTAATTTTACAAAAATTTTCAAAGTGGATGCCGATTTTTTTTTTAGTTCCTAAAAATACGTCAATTTTTTTAATACAAGTTTAGCTCCAAAAGGTAGCATATATGGCACCAGATTGCATGTAAGGACACCCAATTTTTCAAAGAAAGACCAAGCCAGCGATCATACAACATACTGCATGGCCCATGAGCACGCCACTACTGGACAGGCATTTTTCTGAAAAATTTCTTCGTAAAGTACGCACCAGTCAATGGTGGCCCTCCTCTTAGATGGTCCCCCCCCCCACTAAAAAATTCTTAAAAAAGGCCCTGACTTGTTGTCATAGTGTCACGTTGCAAAGTCTGAAAAGGGCCATTTCCGGTGATCTGGGGGTTATTTTTGGCCAAAATTTGCTTTGTACACTCCGCGCCAACCGACTGTGGCTCTCCGCTTAGATAGTGTCACTAACTATATTCCCCCCCCCCCCCACTTTCAGAGACTGATCGTCGCCCATGACTGTAGGACGTGTACCGTTTTGATAATGATACGGTTCAATAAGGTTGATACACCTCCGAAGAAAAAGATGACAGTTAAAACAAAGGTGTTATAAAAAAAGTGTTTCATGGTGAATATCTTATAATTTTTTTCTTTGGCAGTGGTTTCCAAACAACAAAGGGACAGCCTCAAGTCTGGCAACGATTGGTCTAGCGATCAGTCCCATCATTTTCTCGCCATTGCAGACGGCTATTATCAATCCAGACAATCTGCCAGTCACGACGAACGACTCAGATTCCCAAGAATTGTAAGTTTTCTTTCTGTTTACTATTGATATAATTTTATTTGATTTTAGAGGCTAATCGCTGGTGAATCCTAAACATTACTTAATTAGTATGCCTTGACGGTCGAAAAATAAATCCTTATGATAAGACTTCCTTACCCTTACTTTCCCTTTAATACGCCTTCATTAGACGTGAAGATGCAAGAGCCTGGTTCTTTTTCTTCAGAAAGAGTGAAAGGAACGACTACGAACCATCTTCTCTTTGTTGTTTAAAGTGTAAATTATGTATCATACTATCAGGCCCATTACAATAGTGTTTAACAGATTGATTTTGCGTTGAAACTGAACTTGAGATAGAATTTGTAAAATTTGAATAAATTCCACTCGTCATGAAAAGTGAAAGAAAAATACATACAAAGAGCCGAAGGCAGAAGGAATACGTGCGATGGTGATGTAGTTACGTGTGTAGGTGTGTGACACTTGCTTGTATACACGGCAGCTTAATTGGGTAACCGTGTGAGATCGCAAACTTGGCATGTGAATACCCCTTACTAAATAAATAATCCGCAATGTTTTAAGGTAGATGTCAAACGTTAGCTGTGTCACCGGAGGTCAAAAGGTGAAAACCTTGAAAAAGTTCTTGTAAACACCAGGAAGGGTAACATCAAGGAATTTAATAAATGGCATGTGGATAGCCCATATTAAGTACACGATCGCTGTTATTTTGGTGGAGGTCGAAGGTCATTTGAGGGCAGCAAAAGTCAGATAGTAAAACATTGTAAACATGATATCGCTAGAAGGGAAAACATGTATGAATCTCATACTTCGCATGTAAGTGACGTATACTGAGCACATGATCTCTGTAATATTTGGTGGAGGTCCAAGGTCATTTGAGGTCACCAGAGGTCAAGGCATTAGACAAATAGTGAAATCATGGTCCGTTTGATCTATTCCCGTGCGTGGATGTTGAGCATTATGTACCGAAATGAGTAAATACAGAAATATAGGTAAGTGTGTCAATTTGAATACACATACTAGACTGAAACTTCAATGGCAAGCAATTTCTAAGCCTTTTTGATTTTCTTTTTGTAATAGTTTCTTCTTGTTTTTGTTGACAATGCCGGGGCTATGGGGTAGAGTTCAGAGTTCGATTACGTTCACAATGTCACTGATTACAAGCATGTGCAAAGATGTCACCGTTTGCAGAACTCGTTAAAATTGTTGAAATAAGTCTAATGTTCTATTACCTTTTACTGTAATTCACAGGTACTTCACACAGCAATCCATCATAGAGAACGTCCCTATATCATTTGTTATTCTATCCGTGGTCTTCGCTATGATGTTAGCGATAGGAATAGCCTTCATCTTCGACCAAAAACAACATTCTGTAAGTCTTCATTGTGAGAGGATTATCGTATGTAAGATTAATCCACAAGCTTCTTCTTTAATCCCAACAGATGCTCGAAAGGTTCCCGGGACAACCTTTAGCTGCCCATCATGCAGGACCACAAGCAACAATGTGACCATTAACCAAAACTGAGTTTATAGGTGAAAGCTTCTCATCTGTGCCATAGACCCAAGATTTAAACTGACTGTTAACGAGAGAAACTCTTCAGCGTCGTTTCTTATGTCGTTTCTTACTGGGCGATATCATTCACGGAGAAAGCAGTCGCCCCAAGTTCATTTTCAAAAATCTGCAAAATCTTACAAATCTCCGCTTGTTTCCCTCATTAGAATTTTTCATTCGGTCCCCTGTGTCTCTTTCTAAAAACATTGAATATTGAAGGTAAACCAAAGAGACATTCTGCATGATCTTAGCAAATAAGTCACAAAACCATTCTTGAACTAGAATGAAAGGGTACACTAGCTCAAATTTGGGGGACTGCATTTCCCAAGCCGAGCATAAATGCTGTATTTATACAACGAAATATATTTTGAAAAGCAAACTTTCCGCATTATTCGTTAAAGATGATTAAGGGTACGTTAAATTTGGTTTCGAAAGTTTTTCGTATTCCAGATATCACTTGCAGCATCCATCCATGTGCTACTGACTCACTTTTACTAGGAATCTCAGGGACCGCGAGGCCAGTTTTGAAGTGGGGGCTAATCATCGAAGCGGGCTATTTTCTTCAACAAAATAAAAGCCCCAGCTCACAGTTTAAGGCGGCCCAAAATGCCCACGGCAGAAAACGTGCGGGGCTAAAGCCCCCGTAGCTCTCCCTCCATCTCCGCGGTCCTGAGGATGTTGTGTTGATTGATTGTCTGATCTGTTTCTGCTTAAAATTTACAGCCTCAAATGGCAATTTTCACTCTTGGACAACATCCGGCGTCTCTGTATTATACTATGCATAAATATGACAAATACCTACAGTAAAATAATTCAAGCACCGCAGTATTATGTCAAGATATATAAGATGGTACAATCGGCGTGCCATGTTGTTCAAGTTTGATGATGAGTTCATTTACTCATTCTAAATGAAAGTGTAATCTCATTGACTTGATTAATTTCTCTAGAACGGAGACTGCTGGGAGGATCCTCTTTGTGAAACTAGTACCAGTGCCACAGAAATAATGAAAAAGAAGACTTATTGGTTATTGGCTGGATCTATGTGTTTTTGCCATCAATATATCTCATTCATGGCAATGAACTTTAAGGTAACTCATGTGCTACATGTAATCTAGTAGTAAGCTACTTTTATTGCACGCGTTGACTGCTCGTGGTGTAGCTTCCTTACACATATACGATACAAAGTAACTACAAAGGGGCTTCATCCGAGCCCACCTAACCCGATTCCGAGCCAACTAGGATTTCCTTATACATCCAGTCCCGGACCAATTGGCAGAGTCCGGTCATCTGATAATCTAGCATATTATAAAAATAGTTTTTATATGGTTTTTCAAGTAAAGTTACTTGACATGGTAATTTTTAAGACAATTTCAAAATCTTGCCCACATTGTGCTTCATTGTCGACTGTGTGTGGCAGATCATGTACAAAACCGATAACAATATAGCGAACAATTGATAGTAGCCTTAAAGACATACAATCGTCTCCCAAAGTATATTTTTAGTGTGTCGGTTTCAAAATTCTCAGCTGGTGACTGTTATTTGATTGACGGCAAATTTTGAAAATTCAAAAGATGCAGAGTAGCTCAAATTCCACACAACAGCACAATGCAGAGAGCTCTTAGATTACAAATTATAGCCGTATATATATTCACCAGGACATGGCTTTAAGCAATAAAATAGATTGTGTCTGCACAAGGAAGAGCATTATACAGTTGTGGGAGGAGCTACTAGGTGCATAGTTAGGAGAATTGGAACTGTCTGGGACGACGAGAATTGCCCTTTAAGTAACTTTTAACTTTTATTTTTGTGGATTCAGCTGGAATCGACCACACGCCTGAGTCCTGCTGAACCCATCCCGGGCCAATACCGGTTCCGGGACCTCCCATTCCAGGCCAATTCAGACTCTAGCAAAAACAAGACTCTAGTCCTGAATTGAATCCGAGTCTGGACCTGGCTTTAAAGCCCTGAAACAAAATTGACGTGCAAAAATATTAAAGTCCTTCCAAGCTTTTGGGTTTCCAAAATAAGGCCGAAATAAACTCTTGTGAGGCTCGCATGACTGTAAGAAAATAATGAAATGTGGCTTTTATTCCAAAGGACTGACCTCACCCAGGCAGCTGAACGACTTCCAGTTCCCTGGTTCTCTTAAATTACTGATATGAAAGAATTATATTATCAACAATAATAAGCACAGGGGAAAGAGAAGGGGAGTAATAGATATAGAAATATTTTCTGCCATGTTCTCCTTCACAGACTTACGGACAAACAATTATAAATGACGATTCTCTCCTTACCTACATTGGTTCTTTCTCATCCATCTCTGGGGCCATCGGAAGGATGATCTTTGGACTACTTCTGGATAAGATTTCTTTAAAGGTAAAACATTCTGGAAATAAGCCCTGTAGGTAGCTTAAACGTTGATGAAAATTTCTTCAACACCAAGGTCAACTATAGGTAGCACACAACTACTTATTCTTCTATTGACTTACATGACTAAGTATGGTTGTTTTGTGGCCTCTGGACTCTTGTAAAAGTTTTCAACAGGTCAAAGCTACCCCTCACATGACAACTTACAAGTTGCCGTTCACACTAATTTCAAATTTGTGTACCCATGACCCATGAGATTTTGAGCTGAGAGAGCCTAGGGAGACCCCAGCTTTTTCACTTCAAAATGCCGTTTTTCATCGCGGAAGGATATAATAATAACTCGGGCCTTGAAGGGCAGTTGTTTTACGACGCTAAGTGACCACTAGTGCGGGAGAAGACTATATATGGCTTATGAATTACAACTAAGCGTTGGTTGGCTAACCGACGCAACAATTTAGATCAAATCTGGTTTGTTTTGAAAACCGTAGATTGCTCTTGGATGAAAACCGACCTTACTGTGACCCGGCCGGGGATCGAACCCCAAACCTTCCCGTTGCCAAGCGCCATCGCTTCAGATGCCAACGCTTTTGTCCACTTGGCCAAAGCAGTGCCTGAAATACCTTCACCCTGTCTTTATTTTTGCATAATTAGTACTTCAACTCCATTCCTACCACATCCACATCCACATCCACATCACAAATGTAAGACATCGATCCGTTAACATGGTCTATACTTTGCGCCCCCAATAAAAATTAAGGTGTTAAATTCGTAGAGCACACCTTTCGCAGAGAATTCCCTTGAATCAGTGGTGTGCTACCTATTAAGGTTCCTCACTAGCACTACGTACCCCCCGCATCCCCCCGTGCTGGCGCCACTAACAATATGACTGAAAAGGGGATATGCCGTATAGCCTGCCACGTTGGCAATAACGTAGCAAACAGTGCAACACATGTTTTGTTCATTTCTTCTTAAGGGGAGGGGTTAGCAAACGTAGTCTCCTCCGGCGGGGTACCCTATCCAGGGTAAGGTAAATCATATTTGCTTCAACTCGGTTCGAGTCAAGTCAGCAGAAAATGAGACTCGACAAGGCCCCTTGTCAGTTTACTGAAAAAATTATAACAACAAAAATGATATCATTTTTCTTCACAGTTCAATGTGTTCTTATCGTGTTTGTGTCAGACCACTAGTATGTTGTTGTTGGGGTTCACCACTTTTCATCACATACCATTTGTTTACTCCGTCATCGTTCATCTGGCGGCCGCTAACTTAGGTGGGACTGTCATGATATTCCAAATATCGAGCTGGCGGTGCGTATATTTTTAAAGTCGCCTTCTTATTTTACACACACCTTCCTGTATGCTAACTGTTGGCGTCCGTCCGAAAATTTTGATCTTTAAAATAGTTCATTTTCTCGTAAAATAACATTTCTGCAACTTCTTTGTAATATTTCTGATGTATTCAGTTGTCGAACTTCTCAAAGCCATATAGAGGGCGCAGTCTGACATTTCCTTTTCCTCATGATGTGTTTCACGAGGGATCTGAGATTTTAGAAAAGGCCATTTCATAGGGCGAAGCCATCTCAAAAGAGAATCGACGGTGCGTCTACGCCGGAGAGGGGATCCGAAGAAATTTGCAGAAAAAGAACCCTTACATGCGATTCCGCATGTTGTGAGGGCCTTGCCGCCGTCAAATAGAGATATAAGAGGGAGGTGATGTGCATCGACCGTTGAGAAAATTTGCTTTCTCAAAGGGTGCTTGGATCTAAATTTCTATCATTCTCATTTTTCAAATGTGTTCATACACTAGAAACAGAGTTGTAATAAAGTCATGACTCGAGTCGGAACTTGCAAAATTGCCTGACTTGAAAAATTCTGGCCAATTTTCCCCCATTGAATATAACTCAGTGGCTCGGGTCATGACTTGACTCCAGTCGCTAAAATGAGTGTAGCTGACTTGACTTGCCTCTAAAAGAGTGACCTGGTTACAACTCTGACTAGAAATGACCATTTTTGATAAGAATACAGGAAATTAACATTTGTGTGCAAACAACTTTAACAAATTGTATTTTGAAATATTGAAAGATTGTGTGTGAACATACCAACCGATCATCTTCGCTCTAACCACAAACACATGGACTTTTTAGTAATATTATTGCGCAGGGCGTAATACTTAAGCAATTAAAATATCCGGAAAGGGGAAAGCAGTATGAATGCGGTCCGAAAGTTATTTATTATTATTTTAGTTGAGTAGACAAAAAAATTCCATATATGAATTTTTTAGCCGGTCTCGCCGATTTTTAGCTATGTGAGGGTTGGGTGCCCTAACCCCATGTGAGCTTGGTAAATGTACATTTTAGTTACACGTGGCCAAACATAGGAATGTCAATAAACTGACGAAACTTACAGCTAGAGCATATGACGTCCGCTGGAGAATTTCAGTAAAACTTAAAAACCCACATTTTCACCATAGGATTCATCAGACACAGCCAGATGTGTATTTACAATGGTGAGGATGGTTGTTTTGTGCATCGATAGACAATGATATCGCGCGCGAAGGGCTGCGAAAAAAGTTTGAAGACTGGGTTCGAATTAAACACGTGGAGTGTGATATCCTTATATCTAGAAAATATGATTCACCATATTGTTCATTTCTTTGCTTTCATTTTATAGAGCTTTTGGTGGAAATGATAAAGGTCTTTCAGTAGGTTTGGTTAATATTGGATATTCCGTATCAGTTATGTCTTGTGTTCTCGTCAGCAAAACCGTAATGAGTGCTTGGAGCTGGTCGGGGATATTCCTGTGTTTCTTACTCAGTCCTGTCATCGGTAAGAATCCCTGTTTTCCTAAATCCCCTCTTAGTAAGTAGTAATCCAAAACTTTGGTAGAGCCTTCTAAATGAAATGAATTCAATTTTACGATACATTACACGTCATCTTGAGAGAGACTGGCACATTCAAAAGCAAAGGTTATGAGCCCATCTCTGAATAAGAAGGGACAATATGTCCTTCATGCAAACTGGAAACATGTATCTTACCAGGCCCGTGGTCAAGGAACACGGCGCAAGGGGTGAAGCACCCTTTGAAATTATTTTCGCCCCCTAGAAAGTTTTCAAGTTGCCATTGACCTAATACATTTTTACACATATGCCCCCTGAAAATTTTTTCGCCCCCCTAGAAACCACTTCGCCCCCTTCAGTACCTTGTCTGGCTACGGGCCTGTAAGTTACCCATAGGCGTAGAAAGTTTTCACCAGCTAAGGGGGCTAAATAAGATTTCGGACGGTCGTCCTATGGGAATGATCTAAGGGTTTCCTTTGGTAAATTCTGAATAGTTGATGGTCCTCTGATGCAATTTGATGCAACACGCTTGCAAATTTTTACGAAAACGTACTGAAAATTTACCAAAACTCCCTGGTTTGGGAATGTACGAGCCCCGATACTTACCTTCTATTTGGCGAGAAAACTAGCTTAGTCCCCAAAACACTCTAAGAAAAATGGATACTCATCCAAAAACCACTGTAGGCGTAAAAAACGATGCTTGCTATCAGCTACTTCAGAAAACTTCCCCAAACGTCCAAAACCGACTTATGTAAGAAGAAACACCAAGGTGCAATTTGTGTGATAAACCAACTGGGTAGTAAGCGAGAAGAGGACGGTGGAGGTCTCCCTCGTCCCGTCCCTCGTCCCGTCCCTCGTCCCGAGGGCGCCCTGTACAACTGTACTATTAGTTCACAAGGCTCTTTATTGGGGACAAGTGGGATTACAGGTGTAAATAGGAGGTAATGAAGGGCGCTATAGATTGGCATTTTGACAGAGAGACAAGAAAAGTTTTTCGTTTTTACAGAGGGACAAGACAAGAGTTTTCGTCGTTGAACAGGGGGTAACCTATTTTCGTCCCCACAATTTTTTATTGAAAGGGCTATAGCCTAACACAACCCTTCGTGTGCTTCCTAAGTTCCTTCTGAAGGTTGGGGTACAATACGTGCACATCACTAAAATTATTTTTAAGTCCAGTCTATGACGTCTATCTGCTCACTTATCAAATGGGATTTCAACTTATCTGCCCATACTGTCAGTCATTCATATTTAAAGGGAGAAGGCAGTCCCCATAAGTTTATTTTCAAAAATTTGCTAAATCTTACAGATCTCCTCTTATTTCTCTCACAAGTATTTTTGTAACGTTCCTGTGTAAAATTATTGAATATTGAGGGGGTAAACCTATGAGTTATTCTGCATAAATTTAGGAAATAAGTAACAAAAATATTGTCACGATTGATATGAGCTATTCATGAGCAAGTGCACCGGGGAACACTACTTCAAATTGGGAGGGACTGCATTTTCCCTTTAAGCACAAAAGATACTTTTAATTTTCTCAAAGTTGCCAGTTTCAAACTTTTTCTTATCTTCCTGTATGTCAGCTTTTTTACTGATAGCATTTATAGATGATCCAAATCTTCCTTGACTGAACCACGCTGGTCTTACATAAAGTGAGCGATTGGAGTGTGCCGCGGTCTGTAAACAACAGTAGTTGCAGAGGTCTCTACAGGTATCAAGTCCCGTACAATTATAGGAGAGACGGCCAATAAATTGAAATATTCCTGACACTGCTGGTTATTTGCTACTATAAACTCTTATTATTTTTACAGTACTGAGACTATATACCGGGGTGTTTTTCTTTTCTCGACTTCCTTGACATCATGATCTTTTATTTCCTTCTTCTTACCATCTTAATGTTGTAAACTTGTTCCATATTATGAAAAGCAGAAAATATGAAATATAATGTGTAGAATTATTTTAAGGAAACTGTATAGTGTACTCTGTTTAATATTTGTTCGTGTGTTTTATCCCTTTCTAGTTTTAATACCTTGTTTGTAATTAACTTTCTTAATTGTTCTGTCTCATTTTACCTTGTAAAGCCCTTTGAGATAATCTTTTACGTTAAGTGTTATACAAATATTTTATTATTGTGATATAACTATCTTCTTGGAAAATATTCGCATCCCCTCATTCATCTCCCAATCCAACACCATTCTCCCACATGAACAGATTTATGCATATGACGTCACAGAACACAAGGTGCTCCCTCGTTTGGAGGCAAGCCAGTTACTGCACCAACAAATGCAGACAGCTGATTTGTGAACCAATCGGATACCCGCGCAAGTCTAATACACGCGCGTGCAGTGTGTCCTTGTTTCGTCTTCAAAACTGACGTCACGTGACGTCAATGCAAGATCTATTAGTATAAATTAGCTGTCATCATTCAGAATTTTGTTCAGGGCAGACTGGGTTTCTTTTATCAACTGACAGGCAGCAATGAACAGAGAGTCCCTAGCGTTAATGAAAACCCAATTGCACAAAATTTCTTGAAACAGGAGTTCGTTTTGCACACTACAAAAGGAAGGGACTTTGTGGCAGTCTAGACTGGCCACCATGATATGTGTGGTATGTACGTATATATGTATACAAATATCAGTCTACAAATGCAAGTTTATAGACATGTATGCCCATATGAATGCATATGAATTCATGAATGTGAGTATGGCATGGGGTTGTCATACATTTGGTACAAGATGCAGGCAAAGCAAAGTGGGGAAAATGACCGTTCTCTGGCTGTGCACACTGGGGGATGAAAGAAAATCTGCCTAGCAACCAAGTTATTTGGAATTGTATCCTAGACCCATCTCCCAGCTGGACATATGCATATGGTGCCATTTGGATTTGGGAAGGGTGGGGCACACTTGTTTTTTGATGGAATCTCCAAGCCTTTTCTGAAGAATTTCTCCCAAATTTCCACAGAATCTGCCAAAAATAGGGGGCTTTCCAAAAATAGGGGGGACCGGTTCCCCTGTCTTCCCCTCCTCATATGCCTATGCCAACCCTGCCATGATCACCATCCTTACACACCAGCTATTTGTGTGCAGACACTCATTATCAGTACATACACCTTATCGCTTTTAACAAAACCACATTTCTGAAGAGTAAAGTGTGTGAATATCTATTGTCCCTCAAATACTCTTGGCAAGGTCTGACTCACTACTGTATTTCATGACATTGCAAATTTGTTGTTGAATGCAAGGAAAAAATTGGCACCCCTGATTCTTTCTGGATAATTTCACTCTGAAACATTAATTGGTCACAACAGTTTAACATCACCCCACATGGGACACTATTGTAGAGGAAGGGGGTCAAATCAGGTTACATGCTCCCAAAACTGCCACTAAAACTTATACCAATGTTGATTCAACTGATTTGCCAGCTAGACTATGGCCTAGAATGCAACTCATGACTAGCAATCTTAAGCTCATGTATACTCTGATCTTCTCACTAATTTGTAAATTGCTGCTCATAAAAAACAGTGACCAAGAGAGTACTACTGTTTCACCTAATGATTGTCAAACAAATGTTTTTTACATCTGGTATGCCCTACCACCTCGCTCTAAAGCCATGTAAATGTTTCATAAATTCATAACAATAGGTCAAAGTCTTTACAATAGTGCACAAAAATCCACTTTGTAATAAGAAGGGCCCAACTGAAATGGGTAACACTGATGTGCTCATTGTCCCATTTTAATTTCACAATATTTGCCATAAGTCCTCAAAACAATTTGGAAGCTAGGAGGCTGTTAAGTCATGGATAAATGGGGTTCAGACACTGGTCTGTTAATATGCATGGTAAGTTGGTAACCTCTCATTTTTGTTATGATGCTGATGCAAAATGAGTCACTCTTTCTTTTTCAACACCAGTAAGCAGAATCAGTAAATACAACATTTATTTTAAAAGCCAATGTTTATAATATTGCCCTGTGAATGTAATATTGGCCAACCTCATTGACAGATAGTTGGTTAAGCCCTAGTGATAATGCCCTAGTCATGATGTGATAAGAACACACAACTTAAAGACATTTTCAGTAAACATTGAATTTTTCCAAAATATATTTCTATAATAAGTTCATAATGTAGGTCTTAGCTGATACTTTCAGAAAATTATTAGTTTGGTTCATGATACAGACTGTAGATTTACTAGCAGTATGTCTAAATGTAACAAAAGAATAAAATAAAATTATTGACTTGAAAATGTAAACCAAAAATAAACAAAAGCCACAAAATAAATGATTAATTTTGCACAAACTTATGCTACAAATCAATAGGGTATTACTGGTATTTTATATGCATTCATGGAGCAAGTTCAGTTTCAGTGTTTATCTCAAAAAATCTTCACAAAGTATTGAAAATTCCTACATATAAGGGTGTGTGAGTGGACTTAAGTAAAGAAAATTAATATGAGTACAGGTTTAGAGTTACAAAATTATAAAAGAAAAAAAAATCTTTTTTTGCCTTTTGGCCTTAAAAGGTGCATCTGTAGGGTCACTGTTTTAAGCTTAAAGTAAAAATTGCATTGTACTTGATTGTTCTGAGTGACCAAAAAACAAAAACAAAATACAGGAATTAATCCAAAGCAAAAGTATTAAATGCAATATTTCCCAAAATCTGTAGACACTGAAGATAACAAAACAAAGCATTTACAGAATTTAACTGAATACATTTTTCTTATTTTTGAGAAACCTGTTAAAGTGTTCAGCTGACCACAATATTTCAATACTTAACCCAAATTCAGACTTATAGCTTCTTTATTGCAGCTTCATGATTACAGGACCAAAGACTTGTTGAAATCAGTACAATATCAACAATCAATGCAGCAAATTTGGTCACAGAGATATATTTATATGTTACATACAAACATACTTTGTACAAGATGAAAGAAAAAATAACCATCAAATTTCAGTACTTAGCTTCAAGCCATATCAACTGGTCCTTATTGATGTTAAGTTGAATTTCCTTTCAAAAGATCCATCCTTGACAAAATAATATGCAATTTTTTTCTAAATTTAGTAGCTTTTTCCAGCTTATGACAAATGTACTTTGAAAATCACATATTTTTCTGCGTGGTATTCTTTTCACTTTTACAATGTGATACCAAAATAATTCTTAATGATGTTTAAAAAGAGGGGAGGGGATAGGGGAGAGAAATTAAGGTTATAATGTGTCTCATGGTGTCTAGTCCTTTTCATAATTTTGCCTGAAGTTAGGAAAAGCTGTCATTTCTACCAGAAAAACACATATACAGCAGGAAAATATGGAGGAAAACAAAATACCCAAACCCCCAAAAAAGAAGAATGCAAGTTATATAAACAAGAAAAAGGCCTTTTAGCAGCAAAGTTCATTTTTTTCTTCTCTTGTATACTGCTTCACTATAACTGTTTTGTATACTGTTCTGCTCCTTTCTCTCATCAGCATCCAGTTCCCTTTAAAACATCATCATACAACCTTGCCTCCACATATCAAAAAAGAATTTCTGTTGTCAAATGCCCCTTTATTACTATTTGGTACACACGGTTATACTTAACATTAATAATTATGACTTATATTGTAAGTTACATTGAAAGACACATGCACATTCCAGCATCAAGATAAAGGATTTCAGCTAAAATATTTGTCATTATTTATGATACAATTACTTGACTCCTTTTTATCAAGCTTATACTTTACCAACAAACACAGCAATGATCAAAGTAGCTACCAAGAGAGCTAGTGAAACCAAAGGCTGTTTGGCGCCCCCACTGCATCCAGCACAGTTAGGGCAGACATCACAAACTGTTGATCCCTGCAAATTCTGTGAAGAATACTCCACAATTTTTTGCTCAGCTGAAATAAAGAATAAATGAATAAACGTGTTACATACAAATATACAAAAAATGCATAGGACAGAACAAATAAATGCATAAATATGGGATAAACAAACATAACATGCATAAGGGTGATAAATAAAATGGTAAATGCATAAATACGTGCTAAACAAACAATATACGTGCCTAGGAATGAAAAATGATAAGTCTTTTAACTAGGCATTGATCATTTGAGTTCTTCACAAAGAGAGGAAAATGTGAGCTTTACATAATGTGAAGAATAAACATAGGAGGCATTTTTGTAACACAGCAGTCAAACTTGTCATATAAAACTTGTCTCACAAGACAGTTCAACTCCCATGAAGTGGCTCACCATTCAGTATTCACGGTAGGAACATGAAATTACCAAAATCACTATTTCTTTCCTTTTTCTCTCTTTTGAGCATTTTGGGGGAGTGGTGGCAAAGAATGTGAAGTTTTCAATTATTCACATAACCCAGTGGTTTCAGGCTGCTATTGTGGTGTGATTAATTCCTGTATTACAATACTTTTTAGAGCAGATGTTATGGGATGTTCATCACATCTGGCTCATTCAAAAGATTTTGACCATTACCGATGGAAAACACTTCTCTTTCAAAAGCACGTACACACACATCATGATTACCAAAGTTTGGTGGCCTGTAAATGCCTGTTAAGTCAGACAGAATGATCTTAAAACTCATTAACTGATCTACAAGTTTTATTATCTCTGGTATACACAGACCCTAGACAACATTGCAGATTTTGATTCTATGCGCATTTTTTTAAATAGCCAGGGACTTGATTATTTTCCCTTTCAGTAAACCACACAGAATGACTAGATTCAATATGAGATACCCAAACTAATGAATCAGTTTTAAAACATGCATTTGTTTGTACATGAGCTTACAACATGGAAGATCAACTTAAAATGCTTCTTCACAATTTTTACACTTTACATTCATTTCACATTAAATTTGTCCAACATAACCCAAGGCCTCCTTCAATGGCCATACAGTACGTTTCTATCTTAGGAAATTCTGTACCAATTTCTCCACTCATCAAAACAACTTCTTTATATGCACAATACTCCTGCCTCTTAATTTGATTCAAGCCTAAACATTTAAGAGATGTGGATTGAGAATACTGATAGCAGTGTAACAGTAGGAACTATCCGATACATGGACCATTTCCAAGCAACAACTGCAAAGAATTGTGGGATAGTATTTTGGTAGGCATCGTTATGTCAGTGACATCTTACTGCGGCCAAAAACGACGCATGAGAAAACTCTATCCCACAATCCTTTGTAATTGTATTTTGTAAAAGGGACTATGTCCCACTCTATCTATAGCTCACACCCTTACAACATAGCTGTTTAATGATCAACCAGTGTAAAGTATGGAGGTTATACCTGGATTGTAGTAGTCATAGATCCTTGCATATTTTGGCTGAACTTGGGCCACATTATTTGACCGAACAGCATGAACTGTCCCACAGGTCATTTCTTCTTTTGGGATCTAAAAAACAGAATAAATTAAAAAGCACTTTTCAAATCACGAGTTAATTGGATGATAATCGAGAGAAAGAACTTTAAACTTGAGAGCACACCAACTATTCCGAAATGAAGGAAAACTTGTTCTCTTTCAAATATATATATATATATATATATATATATGTAA
>WURT03445850.1:0-22468 GCA_009936505.3 Holothuria glaberrima
ACACAGAACATGCCACATTCAGTTAAGAAAGATGGCATATACAATTCTTCAACGTGAGGTAGAATATTTTAATACTTTTAATACTTAATACTTTTAATACTTTGTAAAAATCAAACCACTTATAAAATAGAATAGGCTTACAGTAACACTTTCCTTTCTGTAATGATAAAAGGAAAATGTCTTATTGTGGTACTGAAGGATAAAAATATGGAAATCTAAATTTATCTTAAAAAATTGCATTTTACAAAATAGAACACATATGCCTTTATGTTTAACGTACTTTCCCAACCTTATCAACTTCAAGTCATAGGTCAAAACAACAGGTGAAAAACTTGTAGGTATATGACATCATGCCTGCTTGCTTCAAGTTTACATTGGGTTAATTTAAATGCTAAATATCTCCAAAACCCCACAATGGAGCTTAATGCAAACTTCAATAGAATTCTGAGATTGACCTAAGCTATTACACATAAATTTTTCTTATCACAAAACAGTTTGAGCTTGAATCATTCTAATTTTTACGCATCTTAATCTTACCCTCGCGGTTGAAGCATTACTCCTAGCCCTTGCCAACAACTGTCGGGCTCTCTCATCTTCATTATTTTCGCTCTCAAGTTTTACGGCAGCTAGCCAAATTTCTTCACTGTTTGGGTTTGCTTGGAAAGCCAGTGACAGAATGCTTCTAGCTGCACGAACATCCCCCTATCAAAATAAAGAGTAGAAAAAGGATGGATTAAAAGACACAATTACAATGAACAAGTGTTTAAAAAAACCTTTCCTAACTGGATCTGTCACAGACTAAGAAAAGACGGGAGCCTTCAAAGTATCAACAAAGCTCCATACAGAACTGTGCATTTTCATCATCATCATCTCCTTGGCAACTCTTTGCTCCACCCCTCAGAGGAAAAGCTGCATAAATTTGCATAATAGGTACACTCCACATCTGCATGTTGAATGAACACCAAAGTGGCCCTTAAAGCATAAAGGCTTGAAAACATGAGAGTACGATACAGTGTAAGACAAATGAACTTACAAAACAGTAAAATTTCACCACCAGACATTTTTTCATGCAAAAATATCAAACAAAAGTTTGATCATGTATAAAATGTATGGAGGTGTTGTCCTCTCATCTGGAGTGCACTGTAGTTTCCAAGGTAACGTGATGTCATTTGCATATGGTCTATTTTTTCCACTCTGTGTTGAAACAATTTTAACAGAAATTTCAAAGATTAGCGGTAAAAGCCAACCATACAGTAGCCAAGGTGCAGAGGGGAAGGGTTTAGGCTTGGAGTACCATGTGCAAGGAACCATCATAACTATCTGTATCTATAGCTATGACATGAATGGGCGGGCCTTATCACAATGACCACAGGAGTTGGGAAAAGGGGATTTGCCCTTGAATGTCTTATAGTTGTGCACCTGTGTGATTTTCCATACCCATGTGAGTCCTTTGTGCACAATTCTTTACACATAACCCTCTTAGTAACTATTTAACAATCACCTATGAAAAATAAAGCAGAGATAATCAAATAGAATTATGACAAATAATGCAGAAACAAGGAGAAATGAATATAGTGTGAAATTTGTACCAAAAGCACACTGTATACTTACAGCCATCCACTTAGACTTGGCCCCCATAAGCCACAAAACTTCAGCCTTTGGACAATGAGCTACAGCCCTCTGTAGAATAGCCTCCAGAGTTTCCCTGTAGGAAAGAATTCATTAAACAATCACTTTTACATTCATGAGATAAGAAAAACAAGAGAGTACCTGACTTAAATTTTTGTCTCACATATTTCAATGGATTCTACATTGTTTTTACATGACATACAGATATATATTACACATCACTTTTTACATCATGGTATTGCATCTTGCTATTGTAGTGTATTTAATTTCTTCCAATCCTTTAGGCCATGCCAATTTGTTTATAGAATGGTGTCACTGCAAGTGTTATTAATAAATGTTTTCAGATTTAAAACCATATTACCAAAGGTTTCTACATGAGATAACTACATGGCACTTGACTTTAAAACTTGCTAACACACTCAGCCAGAGTGAGTACTGTATATATTTGAGACAATCATTGTAAAGAAAAGTTCATTTCATAAAACCAACTCACTGAGCCATAGCCATTTAATAAGATTTCAAATGGTTACAAAAAATATGGGGTCATGGACGGTGTAGGAAATTTAACCAAAATCTAAGTCAATGTATGAGATCAACTGTCTTACCACCCCCACCCCCCACCCCCCACCCCCACACCTTCATCTACTCTCGCTGAGCCAGAGGACTTCAGTACATCATTGCCATATCATGTGAATTAAATAGAGGAAAGTAGGAAGAGAAGAAATCAAAACTACAAGTTAAATCAACTGTTTCCCCTCCCCCCACCCCTTCACTTTGGCTGAGCCAGAGGACTTCGACAGTAAATCATTACTGTATCATGTGATTTTAATAAATGAAAAGAGGAAGAGAAGAAATCAAAACTAGAGGTTTTACGGAAGGAAATAAGATACGGTCAAAACTTTACTTGAAACAATTATATCTTAAAAGCTTCCTTTAATTTCCATTGGAAGTATCTTTAACATTTCACAGTATAGATTTTAGAACATAAAGGTGAACCTAGGATTTATTCTGCTGCAATTAAAAAGTACAGTGACATGATATTGTCACATGATTCAAAGAGCACTACATGAACAATAGCACCAGGGTACACTAATTCAAATAAGGGTGACTGTCTTTGCGTTCTAATGTTGGAGTAATTTCCTGCCCAATGTTAACTTTTTTAAGTTTACAATTTGAATAAAACAAACAAATGGAAGAGAAATCTTTACATTACTACCTTGTGCCATGGTTTTTTTCGAAGTAAGCTGCTTCCAGCCAGATTTTCTTCCTGCTAGGAAAGACGGACAGGGAATAGGCATAAATAGCCCTGGCGCACTCTATAGCTCCCCGGGCAGCACACTGGAAAAACAAACAAAAAAAGTCAAAAGTTCACAAGGATGTGTAAAATGAAATGGCCACCAATTCCTCACGTTTTGTTTTGTAATGTGTCTCGAGAAGACATTATCATGCATGATATCATGTCACAAGGTTTGTTAGGAGGAGACATGACATAGGGTTAGGGTTAAAAGTCTCGTGACACATTATCATACATGATATAATGTGTGAATTGGGTGAAATGGCAAATCCTGTTATAAATATTCATATAATGACAAAGGTATGACTTGATGTCAGAGACGCAACTGTGCAGTTCATTACACATTGTGGCATTGATAACATCCTGTGGCAGACTATTCCAAGCATAAACAACTGCATTTCATAATGTTGTTCTTCCAAGATTTTGACTATGATTAACTATAGTGAATGTTGTGAGAATGGCTTCATGTCAAAGAGTTTTTCATCATTGAAGAAACTATGAAATTGTTTCACAATCATTGACTTAGTATAAGCCATATTTGTAGGACTTTTGTTACATATACCAAACAAAATACTGCACAAAAAATTTTTGAAAAGCACTTCTTCTCAGGTTTGCCTTTCAATGTAATCACTTAGTTCAATTTTTCCAAAGGTAAATAATCACAAATTCTGGATTTTCAAGCCAGTTATAGTATGCAATACATCCTATCCCAATTTATAATTGCTGAAATTCAGTTTATCTTTGGCATATATGGCTTTTGCCTAATCCATATCTTTCCAACATCCCCTCCTCCTCTTCAACCATTTAAGGGCATCCATTTAGAAAGCTGCACTGGAAAGCTGATCTGGCTTAATCACTGTTCTCAACAATTACTACTGACTTTTTTGTACAACTCACATGTAATAAATAGTAATATTTTAGTAAGTAAAAAGAAGAGCTTACACTGTCTGCATCATCAATCCATGTTGAGTCTCTGTCCTCATCCTCAATACCAACACCAATAACAGCTTGACTGAAAATATCAAAAAGAGATCCATGATTTTTTGTACTGTTCATTTTCTAACAATCAAACAGTCAAGCAATTCTTGTCAAAAGCTGAGAATATCTCATCTCTGCCTAAGTTAGGAATTTTTTGACAATACAACATTGACAACTCAATTCATGATGCAGAGCAAAGAAAAATAGCAAGCATTAAATTACATCCCAAACACTTTGGAAGATGAACCGGCAACTAAAAGACCGAAAGTTATGCTGGCAATCTTAAACATAACAAGGGTTATTGTTCCAGGTAACATTGATGTCTGCAACCCACTTCAAAATTAACATATGAATGCTAGCTTTTGAATCTGTGGGATGCTTAACTCTCAACATATTCATCAAAGAAGGCAAACAGACTAATGATTCAGAGCAAGTAACATGAGGACTCAACCAAGGATTTGGCGCACACCTTTAGTAAATTATTACTTTACCCCAACGGCTCCTGCAAAAATGTTGACAGATGTTAAATTTTATCCTGAAAACTATATTTTGACATTGCAACAGTGATCTGCTACTGCTAGTTAGCACGACTCTGGCCGAAGACGCAGTAATGCCGACCACCACCACTAAGCTCAGAAAGTGGTATTTGCAAGTACTGATTTTAGATAACAAAGTACACAAAGAGTTTCTTACATCCCCTAGTATGAGCTTTTTTGTCGCCCTGCAAGTAAACCATCTAGATTAACTTCCACCAAAACACTAATTTTCAACTTCTTATGATGAAGAACATGAAATTGTTCAACAGAGTAACTGCAAATTCATAAACCCTGTGTGATTTCTTGTCATAATGTGGAAAACAAGCATGTTATCTTTGAAATAGGTTTGTTTTTCACCATTTGTTTTAATTTCCACATACTGAAATGTCCGATTGTTTTCCCTTCAATGTCAAAAAAAGGTTTCCATTATATTATTTTACATTTTACTTACATAATTGCCTGAGCTGTTATTACACTGCCAGCCTTCTCACTCTCTTCTGCATCCTGTATCCACTGCTCCCTGTTTATTTCTACCATGTTTGCCCTCAATGACGTCAAAGCTGACAAAGTGGAACACAATATTAATGTGACATAATGAACCCATGAAGACAAGTAAACACATCCTTCAAAGGAGAAATACACCATAAGTATTTGTTCCAAATTTATTTCCTAAAAAGTCATTCAAAACCCCTTTTATAACACCACCATGCATCTTCCTGCAACATAAACAATTCACCTCAACCCAGACAGTTCCAATTTTGCCAACTATACAATTGGTAGCTCTTTCCAAAGCTGTAAGAAGCTCCTCATTGTGCTGACGAAAACCCTATTTTATTGCTTACGGCCCTATCCTGGTAAGAATGCAAGGCTACAATGTGTAATTTAAGCTCTCTTTCAGCATTGTGTGGAATGTGAGATACTCTGCACCTTTCAAAGTTTCAAACTTCCATGTCAATCAAATAGCAGTCACCAACTGAGAGTTTTGATACCCCCACACCAAAAATATCCCTTTGGGTGATGAATGTCTGTCTTTAAGTTAATCCAAAGACTTCAATATCTTGAGACTGAACAATTCTGTAAAGAATGTTTGTCCTAAGCAACGTACACATGTTAGCCTATGGGGTATGCCAATTTAAATGGAGACAGGGAGGGGCTTGTAAGGTACATTAAAAACACAATTTTGAGTATTTCGTGTTTTTTCTTATTATATACTAATTCTGGCTTTGAGGTCGTTATTGCATGCCCACATACGTAACCATAACTGTGAAAGAAGTCAAAAGAGGATTGTGGATTACAACTCAAGATCTGGTGGCTTCCTGCTTAAAACTTTTATCTCGAATTATGAATTGTTGTAACCAAAAGGGTCATTGGAGATGACGGAAATAATAAATTGCTCTTTGAAGAAAATTCGCTTTTGCAATGACTTAATCAGGGAAGGAACCTCAGACTTCCTGATGGCTAAGCCTCATTGCTTCAAATGTCTTCACACACTTGACCACAGCACTCCCTTATACCAAACATCACCTCAAATGATACCAGTCACTCACCTCTGTCAATGATTTTTGTAACATTATTCCTATTTCCATTAGCTTCCTCCAATTTTGCAGCTGTGATCCAAATCTTTCGATCAGTTGGAATGCATTCACGAGCTTTATTCAAAACTTTTCGGGCATTATCATAGTTTTCCAGCTTAGCTAGAGCTAACCAAAGCTGTAAGTAAATATGGACTACAATTATTTGCAAGTGATGCTTTCTATAGAGGTATTTTAATATGATAAATAGTAAATAACGGTGTAATTTTTCTATCAGGGTTCATAAAAAAAATTCCATGACTTTTGCATGATTTTTCATGAACATAATGTAAGTTTTCCATTACTCATTCTTACATGTTTTCTTTTATTTTCCAGCATCCGCCTTCTGCAAACTTTCAACTCATCATACAGAAAACAATGTTAGCCATGTGAGTTATTATCAAGAAGACAGCCTTTGCCTCAACTTTCAGTCAACTCACTTTTCAGCCAAACCACTTTTTAAATTGTCACAAACCAATCAAAAAGAAATGCAAATTGATTATCTCTAAAACACCAATATCAAAATAAAATGTTTAAGTATGTGTGCATTTTGCAAAATGTCATGACCTTTTCTGTTTTTTTTTTTCTCCATACATATGTTTTCCATCAAGCCACTAAAATTCATTTTCTCAATGCCTGTAAAGTGCCTCCTGTACTTTTTAATATTGCATCCTCTTTCAAAGCAACTTACATTAGTATCAACACATAAACAGTTTACCTCAACACTGGTTGGACAACATTCCACTGATCTACTGAGTAAAATTCTTGCGTCTTCAGGTTCTTCAAGTTCCACAGCTGCTTTCCACAGACGAACTGAATTAGGGAGCTGTTCTAATGCTAAATATGAGAAGAATAAAAATTGTGATAGCGGGCCAGAGTTAAAGGTGCTTATCGCATCTGCTGTACAAAAACCTTATAAATCCACTAATTATGGTAAAGAATGGTAAACAAGTCAACTTCTGGGTAACTTTATTTTTAAGAAATTAAGTTCTCACAGTAAGGAATTTACAGATTTGTAGCAGGTTACAATCGATAGGAAAATGAGTGTCAAGGGGAATGTCAAGTTTGTAAAACCCCCCCATGGATAATGGTGAAATCCCAACCATGCAGTGGCAAATGGAAATACACCCAAGGTTAATGCAAAAGTCCTTGTTAGTCACATGACCTTGATATTAAGTATGCATAACATTGTAAAGTTCATATGTGTTTGTATCAGTAACCAATAATTGATCATGTCATTAACTTCACAAGGCTGCAAAATTATTTCAATCACCAAGGATGAAAGTGGAATCTTTGCAGACGTCAAAGTACCCTCCTCTTTCACTTTTATGAGTCCCCCTTCTTGACAACTTTAGGCCTTTCTCAACAATGATGTGACACTTTAACATTAAAAGTAATTCGTTTACTATAACGATACAATGAAGTATCACTGACGAACCTTTACGGAACACTTTTCGTTTGGCTCTGGTTTCTGATTCTAGTTCAGCGGCTCTGATCCAAATTCTAACAGACTGGGGTAGATGACGAACTGCTTGAGCAATGACAGCCTTTGCTGTCTCACCAGGCTATGATAGAATAATGGGGGATAAAGCATATGAGGTATTAAATCATTCAAGACAACCAAAACTTTTAATACGAAATGCTTCCCAAAAGGCTGGTAGCATATGGGGTACCACAACATTTTTTCCTGTGACTGTAACAGTGAGCCCATAAGCTTAAGAGCATCTCTCTCCCAGTTCTCTAGTCTTCTTAGCCACCATATCTACATATCTACTGCACCACCCTTGAAAGGGGTAATGATCCCATTGTATAAGGATTAGCAAAGCTTTATTCTGAAATGGTACATCAAAGGCAAAACCACAGAGCAGGGAGCTAATGCACAGAGCTATTAAATGACCATAACAAGGTTGAGTGAACAAATCATTTTGCTCTTCTCATGACAATGAATAAACTTTTGTAACAATGACAGATTTTTATCACTTAAGCCACTGAGAGCCCTTCATGTAGGCTACTGGAAATAATGAAAAAAAAGTGTCATTAACTTTAAGTATTGTTCACACAGATATATATCTTGTCACAAGGTTTAATGACATATTGTAAAATGACTGCTATTGGACTTTTCTTTACCGAATCACAAGTTTTCTCCTAAGCTGACCACTATGAATTTCCAATACTGGAAGATTAGCACCGAAGTGGTAGAGATACCTGTAGTGTTGGTCAGCTTGTAGGCCGGTAATCTCAAGTTTACAGCGGTTGTGAAGTATGTTCCTATGTCAGTTATTACATTATTTTAGGAGTTGCGACTCCATTCAGAGTCCAGTCTAGTCAGAGTTGCAGGCCTTGAGTTTAAGATTTTCTGAGTGTGCTACAAATCACACTCCTCAAGAAATTAAGGAGTGTGGTAGGTGTGCTGTTTTGTTAAACTTTCATAGATTTACCTGAGTTCCCATTCTATCTAGGTGTGCAAACTTCTTACAGTGATTTGAGGCAAGTGATGGTGTGTGATTGCACTTGCATGCCTTAAATTTCAAGGCCTGCAGTTGCGACAAATACACTATACATACCAGACTACAAACATACTGAAGTAGCCCAAGCCTTTCCATAACAAATGTTACCAAATTATGCCTAAAACACAATTATAACATGCAGCTTAACTTATACTATGAATACATATGCATGTTTGTGAACATTTGCTTTCAAATCTGTCAGTGTGTAAAGCCTTGCCATTTTTCCTACTTTGCTACAATTCCCTTTACTATGATCATATCTAAAAATCTACGTAACTTTGAGACAAGTACCCTCCCAACATGCACCACTCATCACAGTGTTACGTTATGGAAACCACTTAAAAATCAGGAAAAAATCAATAGCATGTTCTAATTTTTTGGGATGATCTTATCATCCACTAGATACTTAAGTGCATGTCACCATCTGCACATAGCCTGCAAACTACCAATTAAGAGCCTAGGTTTTGTTCTTCTCACCTGTAGTCGAGCAGCCTCAAGCCACATTTCTTCACTTCTTGGACATGTTTCACACCCCTTCATAATGATATTCCTTGCTGCCTGTAGTTTCCCAGTTACTTCCTCTAACCTTGCAGAAGCTATCCAAGCTAAAGTTAAAGATAAAAGTATAATTTATATTTTCATTCTGCTTCTCCTTTTTTTTTTCAACGAATAATGCTTTAATCTTACAAAACTGTTTTCTAAATAAAATAATAATCACTGTTAAGCACCACCCTTTTAATTTGAAATGATTCATCTCTGAAAGCTGAAAGTTTATTAGTTGCAGTGAGTATGAGGTCAACTGTACATCACAAAACAAATCACTCAGGCAAATCATACCATTTTCTTTTAGATGCGTACAACTTTAAACCTATCATTTTATTTTACGCTGAAAAAGTGTTGCTTGGGATAAAAAATTATGTTGGATAGGTCAATTGTTTTCATGGGTGAATTTTTCTCTCTGTCTTACACAACACAGAGTTTAGAGGAACTTACTGAAAGGAGTAGGGTCCCGGGAGGGGGGGGGGAGGAGGGGGAGGAAGGAGGGGTGTAAGAAGAATGTGAAAGGAAAAAATGCAGCATCACTTGTGTATTGCCTCCTACCGCTACCAGAAGGAATATCAAATACTGTAAGTCTGATCTATTGATTTCATGGCGGAGATTGTACTCTTTCTTTTTAGTGTGTTTGTGGACAGCTGAAAAGGACATTTCTTAGGAACTGATCTATTGTTATCATGGGTGAAATTTGTTTGACTCCTATCCCTACACAGTTTTAAGAAGTTTTGCTTCCCATCACAAGTGAAGGTATATCTGTTACTGTACATAAATACTGAGGGTACCTTCATGCCAAATACAATGTGCATTCATCCATTTTTCCTTTCTCAATATATGATGCACAGCAATACACCCCTTATCTGAACAGGTCAGTACCCAAGGTTGTTTAGATGTCCCAAAAAAATGTACATGATGGGCTTTAAGTTTGCCTTCGAGTAACATACATGGGGTTCCCACACTAGTTTGCCAAAACTCCCAAAAAACTTTAATCTGTTATCAAAATAAGACAAAAGCCAAATATATTTAGTTGTTATTTTGATGATCAATGATATGCAGTTTTGTAGACTTCTAAATCCTCCAAATTTCATTTACCAAACTTAAAGCTTAAGGACTCCTGCATGTTTGATGCTCTTTACACACCAAATGTGTGCAAATTTTGAAAGGAAGCACAATGAATTACTCTTGTTGGAGTCTGCACTATACAAGACAATTATTTTTATTAAGACACATGATCCTTGAACTCAATATGTAGCATTCACATGATAACTATGAGATCTTGCAAGTTCATACTTCATTAGATACTGCAATGATGAAGATGTTACAGATGGTGACCTAAAATGACCTTTAACCTCCACCAAAAACAATAGGAAACTTATTTTCAACACAGGGTGTCTATGTACTAAGCTTGAGATCCCTCACTGGTACCCTCCTTGAGGTGTTATGTTTACAAGCCCTTCAGAAGGTTTTCACCACTTGACCTTCGATTGCCTCAGATAACCTATGACCTGCACCAAACAAAGGGTTCATCTGATGTCTATAATGCACCTACATACCAGGAATGCAAAACAGCCATACCTCCTGTCTTAAGATATTGTGTTCACAAGGATTTAAGTTTCTGACCAGTAGGGACCTCAAATAATCTTCGATCTTCTTGAAAATCAGTAATGTTCTCCTCAGAATGACACTTCTTCCTACAAGGTGTGGAAATTGTTCATTATGCCTATCTTCAGATATTGTGCATACAGGTAATTTTCGAAATTTTTGCAGTTTCACTTCCAGTGACTTCAGATAATCTTTGGCCTCCACCAAAAATGATAGGAAATATCCATGCTTCCTACCTTCAGATATCCTGCGTTCAAGGTTTTCAGATTTGACTTCTGGTGACCTCAAATGACCTGTGACCTTCAGCAAAAACAAAAGGGTTGAGTTCTTCTTTTTGAGATGGTTAATTTATCCATTAAGTATGACAAGTATCCATCAAATTCATCTTGAGATATTGTGTTTACAATCAAAGTATTGCAAACACACATATACACCAACATACAAACACACCCACATACACACACTGTGGCTGCACAGATTCCTTCTGCCTTGGGCAAGGAATCAAAAAGCCTTGGATGAGAGCACACAATACAAAACTTTATCTGGTGACATACATTAACTTTCAGACTGCTGAGTATGAAAGCAAATCTACATGTTCCATATGCAGGCTGACTAAAGAGGTGACTGACTCATTCCAAAACTTTCTAACCCATTCTAATGAATGAAAGAAGGCAAAAATCCTGACAACATACCAGGTGGATGATTGGGGTTCGTTTCTCTCACTGACTTCAAAAGCAGGCGAGCCTTCTTCACATCAGCCACATCACCAGAGTATGAGGGCAGCATACTCTGTAAATCTGTCAAGTAACCCTTGGGGTCAACAACTGTCTGACCACTCACTGAATCTGAGACCTACAGGAAGCAAAGAAGTATTTTAAGAAGTCAAATTTTCAAACAACTTTCTAAAACTATCAGCAACTGATCACATCCATCAGGTTACTTACTTGATTTAGTTTCACATCCATTAAAGTATTTCTGGCCTCTCCAATTTTCCTCAAGTCATACTCTCCCGATGAGGTCATAGTTCCTGACGTGAATGGGGTCTGGAGTCCACCAAATTTCTGAGTTTGCAAACAAAGAGCACAAAAGTTATTATAATTTGCTCCTTTTATCTTCTTCAACGAAAGAAAAGTTCATAGAGGCATATCTTGATCAAACTTTAAATGTTGACAGTTCCATACAACCACTCTGGGTGCTTGACTGCAACTAAATGACAAGAGGTTACAAAGTCCCTCACAAATATGTTTTCTTCTCCTTCCCAGCTCCCAAAAGAAAGAGGGAATCTTCTCAGATTCTACTCTTAGAGAGAGTACTACAATACAGTAGTGGACAACCAGCTGTTGGTCAGTCTTGATCAAATGCCACAAAAGGTTGGACAAAACCATATTGAATATGTCACTATGAATTTTTCTGTGTACATCTGTTGACACAATGCTAAAATATCATCCTTTTAGAAGTCATGAAACTTTGGAATTGAGACTGATTGACTTTAAAGCCTTCACCAGATGAAAATGGGTATATTGATAAATAAAATTAATACATCTCCTTGGATAAGGTGAGTAAAAGATAACTAATATCACAAAGTAACTCACCCAAAGGCAGGCCATGCATAGTCCAAAATGACTTAAGTAAAGCATCTCAACATTCTCTCAGAGTGCTTCCACTTTCTTACCTAATGTGATTCCTTAACTTAATCAGATCATACATTGTGGTACTGCACTGTGCAGGAATTTTGCATACACGCTTCGGACCATAATTACCTGCCAGCAACCATTATATTTGCTGCTTAAAGATACTTGCGGTCAACCACCACAACTTTTCTATGTTACATAATTGCCTTTAACCTACTTTCTATTTGTAAAATTGTTGTAAACTATTACATTCAATAGTTCTTATGTTACAAGCTGTTGTAATTGGCCATTCTCACCTGCTGCATGGGGTCAAGAGATGACACCGTCTCTTGTGTCATGGCATGCTTGGCTAGAAAACTGTCTGGCACTGGTGTAATTCTGATAGAAAAAACATAAACCAGAAAGGCAAAAGGCTTAGTGATTCCTTGCCATATGATATATTGTAGCAAACATGAATCACCTACATGACAAGCAAGAGATCCCTCACAATTATCCTACTTGTTAATAAGGTCAAAACCTTTTGAAATCTTGTGAACCAAAATGACCTTTCACGTCCAATTCAAACAATAGGGATCACCTAACCTATATGGCCATCTACTGTACATGCTAAATATGACCAATCCACAGGCCAAGTATGATATCCCTCAATTATCCTCCTTAAAATACCATGTTTACAAAGTTTTGATATTTTGAGTTACTTAGATGAGGCTTTACAGCTCAGTTTCTACCCAAATGTTTTAAGTCGGGCCCGCCACGGCCTTTTTACAGATGTGGCTCACTGGTTTGTTTTCCCTACTCCATTGCTTATGCTGAGCACCAAGCACAATGGCAGTAGGTTCCATTTTTAAAGTCGTTGATATGACCCGGCCAGGATTCGAACCCCCGACCTTCCGGCTGCAAGTCGGATGCTCTAACCACTTGACCATGCAGTCGGTTTTTGACATTTTGAGACCCCAAATGAATTTTGCCTCCACGAAAAATGACAACCATCATCTACTCAATATTAGCAATCCACATGCTTAGTACGAGATCTCTCACAGTAACCCTCCTTGAGATATTGTGTTTACAAGGTTTTGACAGTTTTTGCATCTACAAGGCCAATGCTTTTGAAAGACACTAGGGGGGCTATAGCTTCTGCATTGTCAACATGCTCTTGAGTGGCCAGTAGTGCCCACCCCTGCTTCTGGACTACCCAAAGCATTTCAATGAAACTTATCCCATGTTACTGTGTCTCCTCTGTCAAGTATCGGTTCTTTATCCACAATTAGGAGTGACAAACGCTATGTAGTCTGAACTGCCTAGGGGGTACTGAGTGTAAATTAAATCGTGTACTAATGTATCTCCTCTGTCTATGCATGAAAGTTTAACAAAGCATGTGCACCTCTGAAAAACTGTCCTGCCTATTAGTTTTGAACATCAAACTTCCCCAAAGTACACCTATACATTTGAAAGACAAGGGTTCACCCTGAAACACCTTCCAACCAAGCATTCAGAGTATTGCCCTGCTGTTGCCATTTAAGAATATTTTTGAAATAAAATTGGACACACACATTCTTATGAATGCATTTTGACCCCTTCCTCAGTAATGGACTTCCAGTCATCCTTAGGTACCATAGGTTAGTCCCTCAGGTTACTTTAATGCTAGCACCTCAGGACAGTCTAGCATAAAAAGTCTTAAATCTCAACCTAGTAAAATGTTTCAAATTGTGCAGTTTTCCTTTCAAACAAAAGGCAATACAATCTTTTTACAGTTTGATCTCCCATTTTGTAGGAAACCCTTTAGATAAAACTGCGTAGCTTCTACATTTCTCTGCATATTTGAAAAAAAAATACTAATATTTTGAATATAATTAACAAGTATAATCACCTTCGAATTACACATTCCCTATATCAAGTGTAAAAAAATAATTCAGAGATGGATGAGTTGATTTTAACATCCCTATGACAACAAAGTTGGTATCGGCTGCATTTGTGCTCATATAGTATTGAGGGAAGAGAATAAGTGGTCAGTGTAATGGAAGCAGAGAGTTTGAGGGTCTAAGAGGTTGGGAGCTTCATACCCAGTTATATCATAGTAATATAGGTTTTTCATGCAAGAGAAATGAAGTTTTTACCATCTGCACTGGCCTTTTGAAAATTAAGAAAGTTAACGTGAATTAGACTGTTTATTTGGAATTATCCTCCCTCCCCCACCCAACCCCCCCCCTCCCCCTCAACACCCTGACTAAAAAGTTAAAATTATGCAAACTCTTGATGGCATATCCGACTTTTTTCATCATTAAATCACTGGAAAAAAACTGTCTTTCAAGACCTGAGCATATTCATATCTATTTAGGTATGGTTGTTGAGGCTGGAACTAAAGATAACTTACTTATCAGCTCTTGGATTTCTCTGATGTTTGTTTCTGGCATCTCCAACCTCTGGGATGTTATTCCATTCATCCTCTGAAACTCCTGATAGCCCTCTCTGTCAAAGAAATATATACTATAAATACATCTTGCTTACACATGTGAAACTCCAGAACTGTTGTGCTTATTGGTTTCTTTTGAAACAAGCTTCTTTCATTTTCTGGATACTGGGAGTTAAGACTGCTTTGACCGTGGTGTACCAATATAACCAACTAGAAAGCCCAAAGGCTTAGTGATTCCTTACCAAAAGGGAGATGCTTTGTCACACAGAGGTTCATCCCTTAAATTTATACTTCTTGACTACATTGTTTTTTACAATGGATTCACAATTTGGTCCCTGCTGACCTCACAAGACCTTTGAACCCCACCAAAACTTAAATAACAAAAAAAGTTGAAAAAAAAAGTCTTAGAATATATTTATCTGTGCTTCCTCCCTTGTAATGTCATGTTTACAAAGTTTAAGTTTTTGACCTCTGGTGACCTCAAATGACTTGTGACCTCCAGCAAAACAAAAGGGTTCCTCCTCTCAATATGACAAATCTAGACACAAAGTGTGAATAGCTTTTATCTTTCCCATCTTCATATGTAATGTTGATACAGTTTTTAGTCTTTGACCGCTGGTGACCTCAAATGACCTATGACAATCACCAAAAACAACAAGGATCTTCCTCTCAACATGACAAATCTATATACCATATAAAAATTGTCCATCATTGCTATCTTGTGATATCATATTTACAAGGCCTTTTCTAAGTTTTTGCAGTTTAACTAGGAATGACCTCAGATGACCTTTGACCACCATATTTGATACTGGTTCATGGTCTGGTATATCATGAACCAATATTTGATATTGATTCATGGTTTGGTATTGATACCATACAGTATTTGGTATTGTGTTTTTTAATATCAATTTTTCCTCATTGTTTCTTGGATGTCAGTAATAACATTAAACAGCCAAATGAAATGGTCCATTCTAAACAAAACAACACAAAAACACTAATGAAACTTCCAATAGAGACATCAGTCTATTTTGATTTCTCATCATCATCAACTCTACCTTCAAATCAGAAAACTGCTGCTGAATTTTTGGTCTCAACTGACGGTACAGTTCCAACTCCTGTTGAAGTCGTTTCTCTCTAAAATGAAGTAAAACAAAATGTAATATTTTATCTGTCAGATCAAGTATGGCCTTATAGCTCACGGTGAAAGCAAACAAGTCATTAAAATGTAATCTATGACTATTTTAATTAGTGTTGTGCCGATACTGCAAGTAGTCGATATTACCAATACCGATATTTTAGTCCTCAATATCGACCAATACCGATCAAATACCAATATTTGGGGAATAAGCAATCTACATACTGACTATGAGCCACCAGGCATCACAACTGATGTTTCATCTTGATCAGGTAAAATATTGGACCTTGCATTAAATAGTACTCAAATACTGTCCCATTTTTATGTCATATAGGGCAATATATATCAGTTTGGTGATATGGGTATTTCAGGTAAATTTTACCCATACCGATTCTGGAAGAAAATGGGGAATATTGGCCAATACTGATGTGAAACTATCCATCAGCTGGGCTCTTCATCCCAGTCCATCTGTTTTTAGTGTGCAATTCTACCTGGTGATGCACCTTCTTATACTTTAGCCGTGTTCATGTGAAAAGATGACATGAAAACAAGTGAGTGCATATAATCTGACTAAAGAGATTGGTTTAATGTCCATACAGAAAAAGAGAGAGTTTTTGACATTTCAAAAGTAGTCCCTGTGTTACTCAGACTAGCTCCTGTTATGCCAGGAAATGAGCAAATACAAGTTTTTTTTTTTTTTTTTTTTTTCTTTTTTTTTTTGTAACTAGCTTCCAATTTTCATACTTGTATGGAAGGTAGTGTGTAACATTATTGCACTCTGAGACAGTAAGATGAGGCACCATTTCCTTTCATAAGCCTAATTTGAAAAACATTTCTTTAAAGGAAAGAAATTTAAAAAAAAGTCACATAGTAAGCTATGACTACAGAATGCAGAAACGACACAACTATTCAAGAACATCGCAGGCAATTAAAGGTGTATGAACTGTGGTCCAACAATTGCATAGTTGGACTCTGCTCAGTTTATTAAGTTGCAGCTTTTGGGCAAGATGCTTAATCTTATCCTCCCCTTTTCCAGCTTAATTGAGTACTTGTGAAGCAACTGGTCATTTGGCCACAGCATATAACTCCACCTATCTGGAAGGATTGGTAGTTGGAACAGGTTAACTTTGAAGGCCCACCTGTACTTATTATACAGTACAACTGTGATCACACAAATGTTCAAATATTATTGGAAAATTGAAACATGCAGCTAAAGGTTTGGACCCAATCATACATTTTGGGCATTATTCAAAGTTTTGGGGGAAGCAGTCCACACAATAATTTGTATATGAGCATTACCTATGTATAATGATGTTTTGAACAAATGTCTCCTCATGTAGACAGGGCTTCAGACCTACCTCTGGTGAAACAGTCCGTTAAGAATCAAATAACACTGTATTACTTACTAGAGTACAGAAGCAGTCACCCAAACATTATTTTGTAACCTATCAGCATATTTGCTTAAGCCACACTTCCTACTCTAGTATCTTTCACAATGTTTCACAATATTACACACTAACAGTAAAGGAAAGAGTAACAATACCTTGTATGACTTTACCAATGCACAAACAAAAATACTGTCCCATGATTAAAGTGAGTAGCATATAAATTAGGTTGGGGGGTATGCAAATTCCAGTTGATGACAGAATATCCCCTTTATAATGAAAAGGAATGAAGTGAAGTCACCTTCTTTCTTTTCTCTTTTCATCCATCCTTTTGTCAATAGCATCATACACAGCATCTGCCTCTTCATCATCTTTATCATACGGCCCAGAGGAGAACAGACTTCCACCGTACCCTTCAAACTAAAAACAACAACAGAAAAATGTAACTTATTTCTTCTGGGGTTACATATGTCTGCATTAAGGGGACCTGTTTGTCAATGTCCTCTGGGAAAACTATGTACAGCCAAAAACTTGTTCAAACAGACCACATCCAGTGCATGTCAGAGGTCATGATGAAGCATTAAGACCCTTAAACAAGATAAAGATCCTATACCATGTTCATGCTGTTAAGGTACCATGTCAAGACACTAACTTCAGTTAAACGTCAGCTGCAGCAGCCAAGTTTTGTTCCTACCCACATACTGTAGCAGGATGCATATATTACAATAGCATAACTGGTTATGTATTACAATAGCATAATTGGTTCAACTTAAACTTCATGATGAGGTCAGACACACAAAAGTAACAAGAACTTAAAACCATTCTGACCGCCTCAAAATTAATGATTTCAGAACTACTATGAAAATGAGACAAAAAAAAATGCGAACTACTTTTTTGTACAACACTTTTGTCATTAAAATAACTGAAGCAATACCAAGAATAAAAGCTGATATGTCTCAAATCTCAACCTTTTCTTTGAACAGAGCTTGTGAGGACACCTAGTGTTTCAATTTGAAAACTAAAACATGTGGTATAAAAAATATTTATGGTAATAATCGCAATAATAATGCATATTGATCCTGGCCTGAAAACAACTTACTTGAACTTACCATAGAATAAAAAAGCCCATACTGTATATATTTGCATGAAATTCACCTAGCTTTAGCCAAAACATCAATACTAAATACTAAAAGGAGTGACCTAACCTCATCATAATTGGACTCATTTAAGTCCTCTTCATCACTGTCATCATCATCTTTCTTCTTTTTCTTGGGACCTGGATGCCTGTCATCACTTTAATCAAACAAAGATGGAAAACACCATTAGTACTGCAAAATTCCATGTGGAAAATTACTAAAACCACAACAATTGCCCCTGGACAGGTCCCTGAATGCAAAAATTTTGAGTTGTCCAGGGATATCATCCAGGTTGAGTTGCCTTACGAAAGGAGTTGTCCAATCATTAAAACCAAAATTAAGAAAATTACTGTGCAGAGCTACAAAATAAACTTTATCATAACTGAAGTACATGAAAAACAATTTTTGCTTTGAAAATAATAACTGCACAAATATTTTGGGGTATTAAATTGAGCTTCACTCTGCATCCATTGTATGCAGTCGTGACTCCTCATTCCAACTTGCAAACTGGCAGAACTGTGCCTCAGTTACTTACTGGTAGCTAAGAAATATTTCAACTTGGACTTAAGTAAGCTCTTCACAGTGCTACATGTTTACCTAACTTTTCATTGCAATGTCGTTCCTACTTTAACCCTTTCAGCACTGAACTGTTTTAATCCTGTACCTATCACTGTGCCTGAATTAAATTTCAAAAGTTTCCTCTTTCCATCCATCTCCTTTCAATGTCAACTTACTCTACTCTACCAAAACCTTTTTATGACAAAAAAGTTGACCATACAGTAAAAGTTTTTAAGCTTGAATTATTCTGTGAAGTAAGATGCGATTTGCAACATCCAGTGCAAGACAAAAGAACAAAATAGTTTTACAAAATCATGCAACCTTTGTCAATTTTGTTAATTTTTACCACACTTTCAGCTTTTTCTTTGGTTTACAAAGCTCTTTTCCTACACATGTACACATTATTGATCAGTCTTATACAAAAGAAATAAAGCCAAATTAATTTCCTAAAATTCGGTATATCACTTGAATATCTTTATTGAAATGACTTGTGAAGAGTCCAATCCACTTCATCATTTCCCTAACCCCTAGTTTTGTTTATATAACACTAGCAGTACTAGAACCTGAAGTAATGGTGCTTAGTAGCGGCCTAGGCTATCAGTATCACTTTGCATAATATCAAGCCTTACACTGACAGCATTAAATGCGTTCACTTGTTGTCAAAGTTGGAAGCAGAATTTTCCCTTTTAAATTCCTGAAAGATTTCTTTGTGACTATAGAGAACTGCCTAAATTACTTGTAACATGACAGGCCATTCGTGGTAATCCTCACTGAGTCATTAAACAGCTACAGTACTGTAGCTCATTTTTCACTGCCACTTTTGACAAAGTTTAAAACCATTTAACTAGAGTGTTTGATATCAAAATTTGCAGAAAAAGTTCGCTTAAATGACATGATTCAACACGTTTCATGGGCAAGTACATTACATAGTAATATACTAATATTACAAGAGACTGACCAAGGCAAGTCACTACTGTATACTGTACTGTACATCTGCTCCTAGACTGGAGAGCCAAATCTTGCCCTGTGCATACCTGTATATCCCCAGAAATGCTGAAAGGTTTTAAATCATAACCTTCATAAATGGTTTATGTATGAGAACCAACATGATGGCACTTTACCTGATGTCATTTGCTTCTCTAGCTGGACCAATATCAGACCGAGTTGTGAATCCTGTTGCTCTGAAAGATAAACATGAAGTCAATTTACCACACTAGTACTATGAAAAGATTCAGTACAGTAAGCTGTAATTTCATATTTACAGTATCTCAGTGCTGGTAATTTCTTACATAATCTACCATCTCATAGCTACCTACATCTTCCATGCATGCACCAAAAACCGAGGCACACCACATATTTTTTTCAATTCTGTAGAATGCATGGTGAACTTTTCAGCTTCATATAATCAGACTGTACTCGCCAGGTAGTGGTTAGATACCCGTGAAAGAAGATACTGTAGAGTAGCTGGACAAAATGTGGTGATAAAAGATTGAGTTTCTTCTGTATCCCTAATGTTTCATATTTTTTATTTTAATCATTTATTTATTTTTTTTTTGAGCAATTATAGAATAGCAGTGAAAGACACTTTTTCAAATCCTGGATACAGATTCTCAGTGGGTCACATCATCTTGCTTAGAACAATGTTAAGTGATGTTTGCCTGACTAGAAATCAACTTGTAGCTGGATTCCTAGTCGTTGTTTAAGTGGCCTTCTTACTAGGAATCCATTTGTAGCTGGATTCCTAATCCTAGTCAAAGTGTTTCATTGACTATAACTAGGAATCTGGATAAGCAGTGGAAATGATTGGGGTGGGGTATTCTATAGTTGTACTATTTTGCTTTTTGATTTGCAATGGTTGGATTGACTTAACGCTGAGGATTGCTTCTTTTTTAAGACAGTTTTAGTGCATATGATCCATCATACTACTTAACTTGGATTTTATGCCATTTCTTACAGGTTTGTGAACATATGGAATTACTTTAGGTCTACAGTACAGTAGCCTATACTGTAAACCTTTCATACCTCAAGTTATGCTCACCAATAGGTGACGCTCACTTAGGACTACACCATTACATGCAACTTCTGCAAGTTGTACAGGTAACTTTGTTAAGCAAGCACAGGTACATGTAGCCCTTGAACAGGACCCAGCATTACGTTCCTATACTATACCCTCCATTTTTGTGCCCTTGCCTTGCACACTCAAAATTTCAACTCATCTGACGGTCCCCGCAGTACAGGCATTTCTCACGTCCTCAAAAAAGAACCTTTTCTCACCAAACTTTACACATATAATCTATAGCACCACATTTAACTAACACTCAATAAGTATCTTCTGAAAAGAATTCCAAAAAGTAGTGAATTTTAACCCGATAATTCTGCTTGTAACAAAAAGTCAGTGCGCAGTTCTTTAAAAATCCTCTGTTAAGGTACAGTAGCTACACATGTGATCTTGTTTTTGGCAAGAGGTCAAGCAATTGCAAATCTGCTCAGGTGTCAGGTGACCAAATTGTATCACGTTTATCTCCTGTTTTTACAGGTGAGTCGTGTTCACATTTCCAATTGGTCTTTGTCAGGAAGTTGTCATGGCTACCCCCTACTCACCATAGTCATATTTCATTTTCAAGCTTACTATCCAGCCAGTTGTGGTCAAAATGTTACACTGGAGTCTTTCATAACAAGGCAGAGGGGACAAATTATAGGCTGGCATATTATTCGCCTGGTTACAAATGCAGCAAAAGACTGTAACCCCACAGAACTCCTAGAATGGTCAGGCAAGAATTTGTCTACTTTGGGATACCTCGTTTTGCATCTAGAGTACTGTGCACTGTATGCCTTATTGCACAAAGTGTGGACACAGTATGCTTCGCAGTGTCATTGTATCGACCGGTGTGCACAACTATAGTAGCTGTAACTTCCGTTCATTTCTCCAACATAACATAACTTAACAAGTTTAAGGGCAAAGGAGGGCAATAGCCCCATAAGATGCCCTGTAATCCATACCCCAAACAAAACCAAAACCAACTTAGTACCTAACAAAGCCAGGCACAATGAGATTCTGCCACAGTCACAATAAAACTTGTCAATGTTAATCTTGAAGCAATTGACTGAGGTGGAGTTGACAACCCACTAACGCAGACTGTTCCATTCATTGACCACTCTATATAAGAGAAGCTGAACTTTCTAAATGTCGAGCCTAGCGAAACATTTCACAAGTTTCTTACTGTACAATGGCTTCGAACACGGGAATTAGCACAAGCCATAAAGTAGTCACAATTAGACAGAGAATTCTTACCAGAAAGAAACTTGAAAACTTGCAGCATATCCCCCCTTATCCTTCTTAATTCTAGAGTAGTTAGTCCTAGACATTTGAGTCTATCATGATAAGGGAGATTACACAATTCGGGAATAAGCCGAGTGGCCCTCTTCAGGACCTGATGTAAAAGAAACTTGTCCTTTTCAAAAAAAATGACTCCAGGCCTGCACAGCATAATCAAGATGTGGCCTAACCAACTGCTTATACAGATTCAACACAATATCTTTACTA
>WURT03445961.1:0-22467 GCA_009936505.3 Holothuria glaberrima
TTACTGATCAGATAGTTTCCAGTTTGTTGAGTGATATCAATGTTTCTGAAGGAAAGAATGGTTACTTTCATAATAAACCCCTCAAGGGATAACAATACTACCAGTGTCCTTGAAATTAAGGTTGACAAAACAAAGGCTAACATGAGACATATATGGTATGTCCATCTCATGATGTCACATATTTGCATATTTAGTCATGTTTAGTCATGATACAAGTGTGAAATAGAAATTACCCTGTAAAATGGTCAATATTTGATGGATTTTAACTGAAATTGTGGGTATTTTCTGGATATTTAATGCTGTTTACATCAAATATCCAACTATGTTATTTTCATGTCACACGACCTTTAAGGAACATAGGGAGGTAGGAGTTTTCCAAAAGTAACTAAAATAGTATGATAATTTTAGAGACTGAGTGCTTCCTATAGACTCTGATAACATCAGTATATAGGCTGATTATTTGTTAACAGATAAGAAGTTTCATACTTTTTACGTAAATGGTCATATGGCCCTTTGCGATAGTTCTAATGTCATAATTCAGCTACTGCATACTGTTCTTCACAAGGATAAGTGTGTTTGGCATCTAAATTCTTCAAGTACCAGGTACCATCTTTTCATTAAATATAATCAAATCTAATAACATGAGTGCAAACCAAGTAGTGAGATATTTGGGTGTCAGGTGATTCTAACATTAATAAGTGTATGGCACTGTTTCATTGACTATAAATTCAGTCATTTATAGTAGTTTGTACTAAAGGCTGAAGTTGTGACATTACATCAGCAATTAGACATTAAAATCTTCATAGCTGGCTTTGGGTATTGGTTCAATTAACACTCACCATCACAAACACATTTAGCAAAACTACCACTAATTGGTAAAAGATGCCCCTAAATATTTTGTAAACATATTACATCTATTTTGTTTATCTGTAGGCCTTCTGTGTAAGATGGGGTGTAGCTTGTAAAAGTGAAATACATAACAGTAAACTTCATTTGAATTCACGTTGCATCACCTCCTCATGCATAATATACTTTGTACAAATGTGAACAGCATTCATCACAGCAGGTGTATGGGCTTGCAGAAAACCTAAAAGGTATATTCCAATTGCATTTTATAGGGGTCTCTTGTGAAAAAAAAAAAAATCCAGTTCATGTAAAAAAAAAAATTCCAGTTGATGTGCTGCAAATCCTGCGGCAATACTCTATTCCTAATTCAAGACATCTCATTTCTTTGATCAAAATATACCTCCAGTTTTCATTAAGGTCACAGAATGTAATGTGGACACATTGCCCAGGTTCCTTTTGTTTGTTTTTGTAATCAAATCAGGGTTGGTGATTTTTTTTACTTTTTTAAAAAAAATCATGATTTAAATCAGTGATTTGAATCAAATAAATCATTTTAAATCCATGTAAATTATGATCTTTCAATTAAAATGATGGTGTTAATCGTGATTTTAATCAGCTTGATTTTGTTTGTCCTCGAAATTTGATACTTATGGGATGTTTCAGTATCTTTCCATGTATCTCAAAACAACACCTTATGTAGGCTATAGCAAACAAAGTTAAATATTCCATATGGCGATATCAATATCGTTAACAAAATGTCCAATCAATGTGCCACCATAACATCACAGCTATGCCATAATACATTGTATGTCTTGAATAAATTACATTTCTTTGAAAATTAGTATCTTCCAAATGCTTGTAAGATGTGATCTTCACCTCCTACAATTGAGGAAAGTTTCTGCATTTTTAAAGTCATTGAATTTAGTCCCTGACAAACCTCTGTATGTAAGTTGAGATTTTAAGTTCTATGAAATTCCCAGAAAAAATTAAAATTCCATCTCATATCAAAAAAGAGTCAGTTAGCTTTATTGATAGCAATTCAAGTCTGATATGTTTTTTTAGTATTTGGCAGATAGGGAATGGGTATGGGGTAGTTAATAGTTTGAATAGTTGAGGGAGGGATACAAGCTGCATTTCACAGGAGTCTTTTTTTACAAAATAGTTCAATATTTGTCTTGATAACACCATACAAAGATTATGGTATGTTTGTATTTATGCAATCAAACCCCATGACTGTATATCCTACCAAGCAATGGAGTAGGGAAAACAAGCCTGTGAGCCACAACTGGAAAAAAGTCTGTGGCCGGCTTGACTTAAACCCATGGGTTAGAAACTGGGCCGCAAAACCTCATCTAACTAACCTTCCTCTTAACCTCTTTCTGAGGGATCTTTGGTCTCATTAATTTTATTACAGAGCTCAGGCCCTGAGATCAAGTGGGTGGATGGAGGCAAAGAACTCCTGAGACTGAACCTTAAGTTGAAATCTACAATCTACACACAAGATCAACACTTGAATAACTTCTTTGTTCAGTGTAGTACCTGGGATGGGAATCAAGATACAGGCCTGGCTATCATACAGAGTATCAAGGTAAGCAATGAACAACCATTTTGATATTGCACTTAGCTTTGTGGATTTAGGTCATCTTAATTCAGCAGTGGTCAGTTTCTCACAAGCTTTTAAACAATGCTCTCATAAGCTTTTAAACAATGTCTCAAGAAGGGAAAGAGTGACCAATTTTACTTTTAACAGGTGGATATCTTATATGGAATAAATGGAGCCTGTTAAGCCAGTCAAAGTTTGATTTCATAGCAATGTCATCAAACACATGAGCCCATTGCACAGGTGGAGTGAATTTGTCAGAAGTACCTAGAAACTGTGTGAATAGTCAAATTTGCATGTGTACATAAGTGTAATGAAGAACAGTAAAAGTTGTGTTAAGTGTAGTGTGGCATTATTGAGCATGGGAATGTTAATATTTTCTTTTTTTTTCCAGGCTATGCATGCAGTGGAGTCTCATATATTTATCAACTTCTTTCCAGTCATACTCAACCAGCTGTTTCATCTCATGTCCTTCTCACAGATGGAAGATTTACAGAAAAATGTGGTCAGGTAATGAAACAACCTGCCCCCACCCTGACCCCCTAAAAAAAAAAAAAAAGCAATTTCCTATGGCTTGGAATTATAATTGGTTTTCTGTAGAATTTTCACTTTGTTTTGCCAGTTGTGATTTTAACATTGATAAAAAGCTTTTTAAAGATAACCTATTAAAACAGGAACATTATCAGTATGCAGAATTATTTGAACTCTTGTGGTTGGGGTAGAAGGGGAGGGGGGTGAGGGGATATGAGAAAGAGTATTGGACACATGAGTTCTAGCCATTGTCTGGCTATCAGCATTGTTGATAGAACAGACAACTACCTTACTTTCCTACAGGGCTTCCCCTAAAGTGATGGCACTCTTTAAGTCAGCTGCACTCAATCTTGTCTGGTGGGCTGTAGGAGAAAAGTTTGGTCACATTGCTTCATCTTTACTGATCAGTCCTTTGATTTTTCCTCCAGATTAATTGTCTACATCATAGATCAGGTTGCAAAAGAAGGGAGAGAAGATGTTCTTCATTCTTATGTCAGAGTGAGTTGTTGGTATCTTAAGGATATTTCTCTAGTTTATGGGGTGGTGATGTGGGGAGGGCAGTGTTTAATGCAGAAGTATTAACCAGAGGATATAAAAACTCCTTGCTTAACTTTTTAACATGCTGTCCTGTCCATACCTAAATATTACATTTTAAATGCTAGTATTTTCATATTCTCCATGACAACTTGAAAAAAATCTATGTATTAGACAAATGTTGTTGTGCCTCAACCTACAAACTTCAACACTTAACCAGCTGTTCATTGTCTATACACTTTATATTTTTGTTCCGTCTGTCTACAGTTTGTCTTTGAGACTGAAACAAATACAAAGAGGGCTGTGCACGAAGACCTGGTTACAAGTGTGGCCACATTACTGCTACCAAGCACTGATTCTTGGATTATTAAACCACTAATGAAGGTAAACAAGAGCCAAACAATTTGGTTGCATTAGCCTGCTACCTACTCATCTGCTTTGTTGGAAACAATTATGATTCATAGAGCCTATAGGTTGGCTGTACCCATATGAATGTAACAAATATGTTCTTGGTGGTTCACCAGAACAAGCATTTCATTATATTGGTACTCTTTCCGAATACCACAGCAGTAAGGTTGGAAGACCTTGAAATCTTCTGCCACTTCGAATATCTACATTTCTCTTGTGTTTTTGGATAAGTTGGCTCATGACTCGTGTGACATAATGTAGTATTTCAATGCCTTTTCTGCAATTCAGTCACCCACAGTAATAGTGTGAGGGATGAAATGCATGCTGCTAATATTCCCATTAGTAATAAGTTGCATCTTCTGAGAACTGAAAAACCTGCTGTGTGGCTGTCTGGGCAGGTTTTCTGACTTAGCTTATTAGAGCATGAGTCATTGTCTCACACCTAGCTCTCCCATCTTCTGTGCACTGAAAAGGTTGTGCAGTGGTGCATGTATAATCCTGAACAATAGTCTGTGTGGTACACCTTGGAAGCGAAGAGAGTTGTGGTCAAAATTAGTACCTGGGAAGCTCGTTTGCTCAAGAGATTAAAGTAAAGATAGCAGTTCTGGGGAAAGGTGGAGAAAGCTGCAGAGGTGCAACTTTAGGCTAATGGGTCCTCTAGCGACATGTGAATGGCTGTTAATTCTTGTCACTGTTCTTTGTGTCTCACCAACTTGTCAACTATACATGTCTTTTCTTTCTTCATGATACTTTAACTCAGAGTTGTAACCAAGTTACTCTTTTTTTGACACGTCAAGTCAACTACACTCATTTTAGCGACTTGAGTCAAGTCATGACTCCAGTGACTGTGTTGTTTCAATGGGGGAAAATCAGCCAGAATTTTTCAAGTCAGGCAATTTTGCAAGTTGTGACTCAAGTCATGACTTGATTACAACTCTGCTCTACCTTCTTTAGCAAAAAGCTACCATCTATGTCCAAATTTTAATTATTCTCATGATAAATGAGAAATAAGCTCTGTACAGTACTCAGGCTTGGAAAGAAAGAACATAACCTTTCAATAACAACATTGTGATGTTTCAAAATTGTTACAACTTTTCCTTGTTTTTCCTCTGTTTCTTTTCAAGCATCTCTGGTTCTTCTTTGCCATTCTCATTAAGAGCATGGCGCAACACCTCATCAAGACAGATACCTTGGGCATGCCTCGCCACAAAAGGTTTCAACCAAGCTTTGAGCAAGGAGTGAGGCATCTTGTGCAGGTTTTGGGTCCACACATCTTACATAAGTATAAGGATCACAGAGATGAAGCCAAGGAGGCCAACTACCATCTTGCTCATTTCATCAAGGTTTATTTTTCATTTTTTTACCATGTTGTTTTCCTTTCTCTGTCTCATAGTTCAACAGATACATTTGTATCTCTATATGCTTCCAGGCTCTGATGAAGTTTCAGGATCCCTGTTAAATTTAAAGACAAATAATTATGACGTCATCCTCTCCTTCCCCCTCCGTCCCCCTTTGTTCCCTCACCTTGTACTTTCCTGCAACATTCAAAGTTGTTTTTCAGTAGTAGAGTGGTATGATCAAGTTTATCTCTAGAAAAAGAGTTGAATTCACTCAAATGTTCTTTAAGTACTCTACAACATGTGACAGTACTTGCCATAAAACCTTTGGGGCCAAGAAGATAATACTACTAAGTGCCTTTAGGCAGACCAGAACTTAGGCTGTTATTGAATTAAGTTCTCTCTTTCTGTAAATAATTCTGACCTGGAAGCTGTTTTGATGGAATGTAAGTCCTTTCACTCTACTGAGGAGAATTCCAGGTTTTAAAAGGCAAGCTGTTTGTTCAGATGCTTTGTGAATTGTGTTGTGGGGGTGATATCCTAAAATATATCAAAGTTAAACACTATAGTACTATATATGATAGGATCTTTTAGGAACAAAAACAATTCTGCTTTTCAAGTATCCTACAGTCACCCTTTTACTTGTAGTAGGTCTTTTCAGCTTATTAATTAAGCTGTTTAATTATGTTGAGTCTGACTGCATTAATCTGGCAAGCAGTATTACAGGTAAATGCCAGTTTTCTTTTCAGCATCTTTGTTGGTAAGAGGTTGACATGCTCAAGATATGAGATGTAAATGTTTCTGTAGGCATCATTTGTTAGATCTCGTTACCCCGCTACTCTCTCCTCAGAATTGTTTCACGTACATGGATCGTGGATTTGTCTTCCGTCTGATCAACTGCTACCTCGAAAGCTTTCAAGATGTAGAGTATAAGGTGAGTCTTATCTTTGTTTAAAATTAAATATGTCAAAAACAAAATGAAAGGGGCTCAGACTATTGTTAATCTCCTCCCCCCCTCTCCTCTGTCTAGTACACTGGGTGTTACAAGCAGCTTGCCTTACGTAAGTATTATGTATGAATGGCAGTTTTCTTACGATCTCATAAATATGTATTTTTTATTGGATCACTGGTGATATGGGTTAATATTGTGTAAACTGTTGTGACTTGCACCCCAAACAAAACTTTTTACACTGGCTGTTGCTGGGTGTTATTGGTGACATGATATCCAGCTCTTCAAGTATCTTAGGTCTTACTCCTCTTGATTCCTTTAACAAAGAAGAAAGGTTTTAGAATTTGTCAACATTTAATTGAAACAAAAGGCATTTAGGCAGAACTATCCGACTTCTCTACTAAACCTTTTAGCTTATTATTTATCTTTCATTAGAAGTCCTTTCTAAATGCATGTTGTACCCTTCTTCCATGAGCCTAGTTTATTGCCTTTCAAGTAAAATACCTTTATATTTTACATTTTCTGCCAGCCTCTTTATGAGATGAAATTTGAGATGATTCGAGTTTTGTGTCAACACGAGCATTACATCGCCCTTAACTTGCCGCTACAGAAGAAGGGTCAGGTCAAACATCAGTTGAAGAGTAAGTTTCCATGCTTTTATAGTAACTTTTGTATTCTGCTGCTACCATCAAGGTACAAGATTAAAACTGAAGTGTAAAATGTTTCCTGATGGGTTTGTGAAATGAGGATTGGGAACGAAATTTCTCCCCCAAACTGCCAACATTTTAGTCAAAGTAAGTCAGTCTCTCTTAAACCACGGTACTTCTTGGCTTCTGTGTGAAGTAGATCTCTTTTGAAAGGCGATTTTTATTTATTGCATAAGGATTACTTGAACATCCTGAAATTGTGCACCAGAGCAAGCAAATTAACCAAGTACAAACTAATGTATGGCCTCTTACAGGAGCAGCAAACAAAGCTTTTTGCTCAACTCATCACTATGAAAGAACTATCAGCAGCAGACCTGAAAGATAAAGATAGAAAGTAGTTGTACATATACTTTATCACAAGTAGTTATGTTAAGTTTCCAGCTCTGACCTTTGACCTCACTGTTGTTTCACCCTACCATCATGGTAAGAAGGTAATATTTACAAGGGTTTCCACTAGGTTGTGAGCAGTTGTTAATCTGTAACATTAATAGCATGGGTTATTGGGTTCAGCTAAACCATTCTGCAAATATTGCTAATTTTGAATAAAAAATTTACTGGTAGAAAAAGGGGAGTTTATTCATTTGAACTAATGAGTATTAGGAAAATATGTAATCTGTTGTGGACCTATTAACATTTAAAAAATAAAGGGAAAAAAATGATTTGGGATGTAGTGGTGTGGTAAAATTGTAACAGACTACTGCTATGGATGGGCATAAATATAGCCTTAACGGTGGATGTGGGTGCCCTTATTTTTGTATCTCTTCCAATACACCTCTATTCTACCCGACATTTTTCTTTCCTTAAGTATCAAGGTAGATTTTATTTGTTTTAAAACTTAACCCGGATGAGAGAGTGTTACTATATGATTTCTTTTTTTTTTTTTTTGTCGTATGATTTCAGTGTTTGAATGCCTCCCTTTCTTGTCATGGTTGTTTTGAAGGTTAAACATCTCTCGCTGAACCTTCAAACTTGTACAAAAAGAAAACAAAAAAAAAAAATTTTGTTACCCTTTTCCTCATTTTGTTTGTTTTCTGTTTTTTATTTTTACCATTTTTCAATGAAAGAAAAAGAAAAGCAAAAAGAAAAAGAAAAAGAAAAAGACAAAAATTCCAGCAAGAGTAAGTTGGAAGCCTGGCCTGTTTTTTCTCACAATAACTTGTTTTGCTTTTTTGTGTGGTGTATATTACTAGTTGTAGACTCAAGGGTTGGGCGATATCTCTGACACATCTAATTGACTTTCTTGGAATTAATGTTATACAAATAATAAATGTTTATGAGTGTGATAGTATGAATAATTTCATGAGGTGAAAGATTGAACATTCTATTCAACGAAGCGGAGTTGAATAGAACGTTCTTATTTCAACAAATGAAATTGTTCATATTATCATACGAATAGGAAACATTCATTATTTGTTTTATATAACACCTAACTACCTAAATAGGCCAGATTTTGGCCAAAATTTGATTCATGGAATGGATAGGGCCAAACACTGTGTGTTATTCTAGACTAACCCACGAAGGATAACACACGACTGTGTGATAGTGCCAAATAAACCATGGCATGTGACCACCAATCTTCCAATCAGATGCAGAGTAATTAATAAGGAGCTATAATAACAGTTAATCATAGTTTCCAGTAAATGAAAAATCAATTAAAAGCCTTTTAAATTTTGCATTGTTTTGTCTGAATGGCTTAATAAGGAGTAAAGTTAAGAAAATGAGACAAAATGAAGGGAACCTGAGTGGAATAATTTATGTAGAAAGAAAGATTTCTGGTGGGTTTGTGGAAATTTTTGTCCTGTTTGTCTTGATGCAAGAAGTTTTTGGTGGATGTGGAATAGCCAGTGAAGCCATAGAGTTTTAAAATGCAATGTCTAAGCCAGGAAAAATTATGAAAGTTAAAAAAAGAAAGAAAGTAACGAAAAAATGAAAAACAGAAAAGTAAAGACAAATTTAATATCATTGACATCAAAGTTCTATCTGTTTTTTTTATTTTTTGTTTGTTTTGTTTTGGTTTGGGTGTAGGGAATTCCACAGTTTCTTTAAATTTGATATATTGAACCTTTTGCCCCTTGTAGAAGAGGCTTGTGTGGTAGCATTGATGGTAAATGCATGAAGTCATTAATTAGTAGTCTTTCTTTCACAAGTTATGAAATGGTAGTGTATTCTGAAGACTAGTTGGACCTTTTTTTATATAGTGGACCCTTTTTTTCATATAGTAGCAAAGGTTGGAACATAAATTTGTCATTATATTAACACTGGCATATCAATGTTGCAAGTATCTGATGTCGTCTCAACCCTACTAGACTTGTTCTAAGTCTTTTTCATCCTGTGAACTAACCCTCGTACATTCTGTTGCACTTTTCTCTTAAACCAGCTCCTACTTATTCTCCCTATGTTGCATCCAGTGGTAGGTAACACATTACATTGCATTGTGAAAATAACACTCCTCTTAGTTTTGTTATTTTTTTCTATTATTTGCACTATTCTTGATTTTAATATTCCATCATCTTAAAATGTTTTTCATGCTATATTTCAGAACTTTTAAAAATTTGGGGAAACCTGTTTACTTGCCTGTGAATTAAAACTGACCCTTTCTTGTATACTTAAGGCATATTTTTATATTTAAGACCATTCTGTCTTTTTACTGAAATATTTGGGGGTGGTGGGTAGGGGGGGAGGATCTGTCAGAATTTGTGATCCCTCAGTTTCCACCCCCTCCCTCCCAAAAATGGTTGTAATGAATTACAGATGAAAGGTATGGTGACTTCAACTGGTCCTCAATTTAAGTGTAAAATGTAAAATTAAGGCTGGCATCCATCATTACAGAGCTTTCCTCAGTCACTTATAGGTTTGTGGACACACAGCTAAAATGACATTTTTACTCAGATAGATGTAAAACATCCTTGGAAAAATCCTTTGCAGATATTTGAATGTCCATAAAATTTGTTGCAATTGTTTGAATGTTTTCACTGTTGTTCAGATGAATCTCTTCGAAGTTTGAACATTTCTGGCACTCCTTTCTCATTAGCAATGCAAAAGTGATGATGTGGAGTGTTGCAGAGTAATTGCATTTTTTTGTTTAATCCTACTTAATAACCTGTTCCTTACAAGCTAATTAATAGTTAAGTGTGTAATGACGACACTATTCAAGTAATCAACACCTACATCTAAAATAAATCCCTCAGGACTTGTCAATTTTACAACTGTCCTTGGATTGAAGGTTGTGGCATAAGACAGTTCTTGTGAGATTCTCCAAGTATGTCACAAATTTACACACATGCAATACATAAATTGTGGCTACTTTTACCTTTATAATGTTTTTATTTTTATGAAAAAGAACGGATATGATATTTTCCTGTCCACAAACCTTTAGAATAGGATTGAACGACAGTGATTTTGAAACCAGTCACAAAATAAGATCATCATGCATTCTTTGAAAGGATGTAGTGTATACTGTAGGATGAAGAAAAATGAATATAAATTGCAACTGCTGCATCATCCAACTAGCATGATCATTTCCCAAATATACTTGGAACAGGATTTTGACCTGGGGATGGGGGGCAGGTATAGAGAAGGCATGAGAGAAATATAGGAAAATTTTTTTGCTTGTTTTGTTAGTTGACTATTATAATCAAGCTGCCACAATTTTCATGAATCATTCAACCTACTTCATGTAAAATATTATAGCCTGCTAGTTTGTTTATATTGGTTGCTCATCTTCTTGACAGGCATAGTGCAATGAAAACAAGTTTAACACACATTTCTCTCTTGCAGTCATTGTTGGTTGCAAAAGTGCAAAGTGTCTGCCATTTTTCTGCTACCATATGTTGATTGAGTAGATAACCTAATCAAAAGACTCTAAGTCACTTTTCATGCATGATGAAAGTTGCATCAAAGTAGTCCTCCTTTACAGCTCTGCCATAATCTGCTATGCAACATCAAGTAGAAACTCATGATAAAATGGTATTATTCCTACAACTTCTTGGTACTGTGTATATGTTCATGCTGTATAATGGGTGAAGAAGAATTCACATGGCTACAGGAAGCATAAAAAAAATTCATCACATCACATCACAACTAAATTACAAGTAAATGAAAGCTGGGGTGCATTAAGTACAAAAATAAACTCATTAAAGTGATATCATGAAAACTTCTTTATTTTGTTTTTTTCATGGTTGGAAAAGTCCTGCAAGCTGAGAGCCTTCTTCTAGAGAAATTTTGAGTAATTTGGGGAAGTAAAGGAAAAAGCTTTCTTTTTCACACAGATATGTTAGAAATGACAGAAAAAGTTAGTTCCTTTCATGGAAATAATTGTTCTTACCGTCATTGGTCCTTAAAACCAAAACACTGTGACCTGGTTGCCACAGGTGTAAACATTGTGACAGACTTTACAAAACTTTCCTTAAATATCTGTTAACAAAGTTAGATAATAAGCTAATAGTTGTCATGGGGTAAGTATGTGGTATTGGTACTTGCATACCACATTCTTTTGATCTTATGCCAGTAATTATGGACCTAGAGGGGTGTGTATCTGAAGCTTGTTAGAATGAGCAACTTAAGCTTAAAATTAAGCTAAGCCTTTAAGGCACTTATTTTCATTTCCAAAAGTGTGATTATGTAGGGTGGGGGTGAGGTAAGGGTGTGTGGGGTCAAGTTTAATTTCATCAAGTGGTAGTGTACTGACACCATCACGCATTAATCTTTATTATTAAGTTTTATGTTTCAAGGTTCCATAAAGGGTGTTTGCTCACATTGCTTTTGTAACAAGTGGTAGTGCTGTATCTTTTTTTTTTTTTTTGTATTTGTAAACTAATTGTTAGTCCTTCCACTTTCAACCTATTAATAGATGGTACATCATATCTTGTAGTTTTACAACTTTTTAGTATTGTATGTTCTTAAAATTTATAACAACATTCCATAGAATGCTTAAGTTTTCACAGGTGCTTGTTGTTTTACTTTGTTATCAAAGACAGTATTTTTGTTGGTTTGTTTTGGTGTAAGTAACACAACCACGCACCCAAAAGTTTGCGTCACCTCCCAAACCCTCAGTTTGTAACACGTAGATTGTTTTCCTCCTAACAGCCCACTCAGGTCAAATGAGACGTTATGGTATGATCCGATATTTTTCGTCTAAATCTGTCAGTGTTTAACCTTCCCCTTCATTGTATTCTCTTTGTGCATTCACACCAACCTAATGTGTGTAGTATGGACCAGCTAGGGCTTGAAATAACTGGAAAAGGAGCAAGAACAATGGCCTTTTGTAAATAGCCACTTTACTCAGTCACCTAGCCAAGTTCCTTGGCAAATCTGGGCCAGATTGGCAATTAAGGTGTTCTGGCCTTCAGTGTCAATTTTCAGGGGCACTATGCTAAATTGTGAGGGCACATAGGTCATGATCTTTTTTGTCCCTAGTTATTTTGAGCCCTGCCCCAACTAATCCTTTTATCAGTTTGGAAATTTATGGTGAAGTGTGAGCTGAAAGGCAATTAATACACAATATTTAAAGTAATAGTGATTTCTTTAGCTTGCATTGATTAACTCATGATTTTGGGAAATGTATAATTCAAGATGGATAAAGAGAGATAAAAGAAGGTGCAACTTAATTTTGCAAGGGATCTCTCAGTCTTGCACTGCATCATAGCAGCAAAATAATTGATAAATATTAAAAATTTATCCTGGAACATATCCGTACTGTATTTTTTACTTTCAGCTTGTGCTTAAATTATGCCTCATCGAGTCTACACCTAACAAACAGAAACATATCACAGAACGTTGACTAAATCTTCCTCTAATAAACATAGTCAGAATCAAGAATATCTGTGTATGTGTGTGTGTTTGTGTGTCTACGATCTAATGTTTCCATGTTTTTGCATCTTGTTTATAGTGACCTAATGTATCAAACACTGTTTTCATAGCCATTATTATTGTTCATTGGTCCTGTCACTTAGATTATTGAAAATTTTCAGTTATGATGACCAAAACTTGTTTTTTTTTTTTTAAGTCAGATCATATTTTTAATGGGAGTAGATTTTTAATTTTCTACCATGATGGTAGTTTTTTTTTTTTATTTTCAGGGGGGGGGGGGTTGTAGGATCTCGTGATTCTCGTCTGGTAGTAAGTAGGGCTGACATCAGGTAGAGGGTTGAGAGATGATGTTAATTAAACTTTCATTTAAGTTGTAGCATCTTGTTAAAAACTTGGTATTATGCTGAAGTAAAGAAAAACAAGTTTGGTAGAAGTTAGGTGAAGGAAGAAAGGGAAGGGGGGGGTGAAAGGGGTTTTGACCAAGAGACTTTGCTTCTAAGTTATTACTGATTGAAGTTGCAGTCTGCTTTTTCAAATTTTCTACATTGTAAGACTTAGCACTCATTTGTGAAATTTTCCGTATCTGATAAAGAAAAAATGTCACAAGAACAATCAGGGGTGTTTTGTGTGGAAATAATTATCAGCATCTTGGAATGAATTATTTATTGCTCAGCATGATGAAAGTTTGTGTGTGAAAAAATGTCATTGCAACACTCTCAAAATTCATGTAAAAACATTTTTCTCACCAATTATTGCATTGTTACTGAATGGGGTATCATGGTGAATCTCACATTAAAATACTGTCCAAGGTTTTGATTATGGTTAACATTCTCTTCAAAATGTTTGCACTCTTGTTAGACTATACTAACTTACACTTAAAATTTTTGCTTGATATCAGAAGATATGAAATTATGGGGGTTGGAGTTGGGGGGTGGGAGGGGTGAGGGGCAGTGCTGCACTTGGTGGAGACATCTGTCTCCTGACCACAAAGCTGTTTTACTCCCTGAAAAAAAACAAAAACATTCCCACTCAGATGTGGAACAGTGTACGTCTTCTGTCTTCTGTTTGAAAGTTTTGATGCAAACATCAGGTGTAGGGCAATTTAATCGTTTTAAGAAACTGTATAGTGATTTTTCACTCGCGTGGAGGTGTTAAAAGGGGTTAAGGGTCTCTTAGTTATCTACTGTTGTGGTTGGACTGCCATAGTTTGTATCTTTGTTGCAAAGTAGTTTTAGTCATGAAATGTGGTTGTGATAAAAGTCATCCGTGTTTTATGTTGCATGAATGCTACTTAGGTTGAAAGTTTTCATTCCATCTTTGTTGGAGGATATGTGGGGAGGAGGACGGAGTGGGGGAGAGGTGTGGTTGGAAAAACTATTGAAGATAGTGTCATCTGGAGCATGCAAAACACACCATCTGGGGTCGCTGTGAACCTGTGCTTTCCTTTTGTAGGGTACTGCTAACTTAAGTCAAAATGAATCCATTGCGTCTTCAAAAATCATTAATGTAGGTCAAAAGATTTTGCAAGATTGCAGGGTGAGTCTTCTTACATGCCAGACTGGATCAATTTGCTAGTTCAGTTGTGTTGTCTGTACCAGGTAACTTCCAAAGAAGGGTTATGTGTAAGATAAAGGACTGGGAAATGGATGAGATAGGGTGTGTTGTTGGCCAGGAGGAGGTGTGTGCTACTGTATTACAGTAGGGAGTACAGGTAAGATGAAAAATACCAAAGGAGGGGGTGGTAAGGGGGTTGGAGATGGTGGTAGGTGAAAGTGAAGTTCAAAAGTTGTCCTTGTTTCTTTGTCAGACCAGTGTGCTTGTTGTGTCTGTAACCATTGGAATGAGATACATTGTAGACGCATCATACATCATTGATGTACTGTGTCATCTCTTTCAAACACACCGCACCTATTTGCAATTTCAATATTTTGTTAATTTAATGCATCAGCCATTGTGACAGGTTTATCACCTTTGCATCTTCAGAAACAGGGTATTGGAGCTGGAGCTTACTCAATGTAATTTAATCTTTGACAAAGATACACTGAACTCTTTATCAAGTTTGCTTTCAATTGCTCTTTATTCGTGCAGTCTTGGTAATGGCGTAATAACTTGGTTTAACAATTTATGATGAAAGGCTTTTTTTTCAGGGTTAATTGTGATTATATTGTATCGTATAAATGTGTGCTTCTGAATACCATATTTTTGCTTTTTAAAATGTTTTTTGTTTGCCAGGTTTATGTATGTTTTAAAATGCTTTTGAAAGTTCTTATTTTTCAGTCATAAGTGAAGAGTGGCAAAAGGTTGTCCTAGTTTTCATCTGATAGTTTGTTTTGATTAGGAAGTGTTGCCAAACTTTTGCTCATTGCTAGGCCTACGAAATGAGCTGTAAATACCTTTAATGTTTCATAGCTTAGGAGGTTTACATTTATTTGAAAAAGTCTCCATGGATCAACTGAAAAATATCATGGAAAGGGATGGATGCAACCAGGGGTGGGAAAAAATGAAAATCTGGGAATCTCATACCCAGGAAATTTTGGTATTTGGAGGGTGGTTTTGGTAATTTAAGGGAAATATGACTTTTTGGTATATGATAAAAAGTAAAAAATTGTGGGATACCTAACATTTATCGTAGCAAATAAACACTTTTTCAGCCCAGACAAAGACTGTTTGTGGACTGTGTGCCAGAGTATTATTTGCAGCTAATTATCCATCACATTCTGTCACAAATCCTTTGGTGTAAAAATTGAGCTGCTTTTGTTCATATTAAATCACTTTTTGCTTTTCATCATTTTTTTTTTGTCACTTGTTTTCCCTTTTCATTCAACCTTGCTGTCGAAGTCATAAAATAATGCAATAAAATATTTGAAGAAGGAGATTTATGAAAATATATAAAATGAAGGGAAAGTAGTGGCTTAACTCAGCATTGGAAATTGATAGTTGTGATGGAATTTGTCTTACAAGTTTGGAGGAAAGGCTTTGGCATGTGTTTAGGTGTAAGTAAAATTGTTAAATACACGTAAAACATTAATTTTTTGGGCTACACCAGATTGGCCCAGATCAAGGCAAGGGAAGGAAGGAGATAAAGTTAAAAGCTGTGAATAATTCAGGCAGTTTTTCCTCATAAGAAGTGAAGGCAATGGGGAGGGGGGGGGGGTAGGGTGGAATGGAATGGACTTGGAACTGCAGGAAGAGGTAGTCAGTCAATTCAGAAAATGTTAGAACCATGGACATACCATGCTAAGTCATTGTTGTAGCTGAGTATAGACTGAAAATTGTTGTCAAATAAAATGTGTGTATAACATGGAATTTTACCTGCTGTAATGCTAACATGAAAAAAAAATACTATTTATAACCTTTGGAGGAATCAGCTACACACACTCAAATCTTTTCTTAGTTTAAAGGAGTAGATAAGGAATACAAAATGAGACAAGATGTAAAAAAAAGTAAAAAAGTAAACAAACATAATGCTTTGTTTTCATTACTCTTGGGGTGATTGTTAACATGTGTACAAAAATTGGTTTTCAAGAATGACTGCTTCAATTAATTTTGCTAACATAAAGTTGAATTTTGGCTTACAAAATGGTTGGTTTTGTTTTGATTTGCCTGATATTTAAAAAGTAGATAACTTTGTAGTGTTTGTAATTCAAGACTGTAGTCTTAGCTGCATCTAATAACTCAAAACTTGTAGATGAAGAGCGAGCTTTTTGCTTTAAAAATGTCCTGTCTTTTTACTCAAACTGTGCCTTTTTTATTTTGTTTGTCTTATTTCTTGCCTGCTTTTTCTCCTGTTTGACGTCCTTGGCTGTTTGTTGTCATAACCAGTTCCCCTTCGTTACGGAAAAGATCAGTTCAAAGGTTCGTGTAGTCATTCATTGTACTTTGTTTGATAATTTGCTTCTATTAGTTTTGTCCATTAAGAACAAGGGTTGGCATACTGTGAGTGAGTTGCACACCAAATTGTTAATTAATCTGAGACGTAAAAAAGGGCCGAGAAGGAAAATGAAGAGTTCTTTTCACCTTTTGAAATGTATGATTTAAGCATCTATTATGGGCATGCCATACCCATCTGGTGGGCACAAGCTGGCCCCCAGACCATTAGTGGCCAACCCCTAATTTAGAAGATAATTGTCTATGGTTAGTGTTGTTGGAATGGCTTTACTGTATGCTTCTCCCTTTCATCTTTGGGTTCTAACTTTATAAGTGAGTTCATAAAGCAAATTTCCTTAAGTTAAGCAGAAACATAAAAAGCCTTCTAAAATGTTTGCATGTTCATCTCAAACTTGGCTCCTTTCATTCACAATAAAGATACTTACTTTATCAAAAAGTTAACATTTCATGCAAATTTTTTCTTGATATGTTATTAAAGGTAACAGAAAAAAATCCCTAATCATATTACCACACATTTCAGAAGATAAGTCCATTATACTGTCCATTTATCATTTATTTGGTATATGTAAGTCTGCCTTTTTGTTGTAATCATGTCTGAAGTAGAAGTCCTTTGATGGCTGCACTCACCCTTTAGAGAGTGGGGTTAGGTACAGGCCTGGCATTATAAGACGGGCAATAGCCCCTGCCTGCCTTAACGCCCATCGTGGCTGCCAAAAATAACAGTTAGAATATGCCTGCGATGGGCAACCATTGTCTGTCTGCCCAAAATCTCCCGACCAGGCCTGGTTAGGTAAGGAACATGGGGAAAGGTGAGGGGATGAGGTTAGGGAAGGGATATGGCTAGGTCAGGGGGTCTAGATGAAGATCTTGGCCTAGGGAGGGGATGGGACTAGATGATGAAATGGGGGTAGGAAAATGGATGAGACTAGATGGGCAAATAGGCTAGAGAGGGGATGGGGCTAGGGAGGGGATGGGACTAGGTGAAGGTGGGGCTAGGTGAGGAGAAAGGCCTAGGGAGGGGATAGGCCTTAGTGAGGGGATAGGACTATCTGAGGGGGTGGGACTATGTGAGGGGATTGGCCTAGGAAAGGGTTGTACTCAAACAGTCACCTGAGCCTTGCTTTGAAACATTGGCTGCACCTCGCAAATCCCTTATGAAATAATCTCATCTATATCTCTGAAAATTTTTTCAAAACAGAAATTTTGCTAATCATCCATAGATCAATGAACTTTTTAACACATCAGGGTGTGCTAATGGGAGTTGTGGTGACTGCATCTGCTTTGTTAAGGAACTGGTTTAGGGGAAGGGATAGGATAAGAGTGTATCAGTCAGATTCTATAGTCATTGTTAATGTTTGCCTTTCCTAGACATAAAGTATGACTACACACTGACAGAAGACTTCTGTAGGGAACACTTCCTTGCTGGACTTGTACTCAGAGAAGTCGGATTTGCCCTTCATGATGTCACAGAGGTCCGTCAGTGTGGCATCAAAGTTTTGCGGAATCTTCTAGCCAAACACAGCTTTGATGACAGATATACCTCAAAGGTAATTATGCAATTAAATTTTTGAAAATCATGTGTCATGAGCCTTTTGTCCACTTCCAGTAATGAAGCAACAACATGAAATTGAAAGGTTTTCTAAAACAGAACTCTAAAATAGTTTCATTGCATTGATCTTTGTCTGTTGAAAGCTGGTAGTGTACCATTTGCATAGGGATTGTCAGGATTCCAAGCCGACCTAGGTACAGGTAGAAGTTTGCCTTCTTCCAGTCAGAGAAAAGTCAGAGAATTTGCCAAAAGTGCTTCTAATTGAGGAAAAGTCAGTGAAATTGGGTGACTGTAACAAGGAAGTGATTGCCTACCACATTTGATCCGTGGTGAAGTAGTGTGAAGATACATCAATGTAGAAAAGGGGGAGGGGGGAATAATTGTCCTGGAATTTCGAAAAATTCTTAAGGGAAGATGGGGAATAATCAGATTTTTCTTTCTGAAAAGCTGGGAACCCTGATGGTATATGGTCCATTTTTACGGTCAGAGACAAGACTTAGCAAGAAGATGAAAGATATTTTGTGTAGTATGTACAACAGGCAAACATACTGTGATAACAAGTATGTACTTTTTAGTTCTAATATGTCATTCTTGATGTATGTATCTTACAATTTTTGTTAACAGCAACACCAGCAGAGGATAGCCGCTCTTTACCTTCCATTTTTGTCAATCATTCTGGGTAACGTCAGTAGATTGTCCCGGGATGGTCAGCCACCCTTAGGACCAGCGATGTCAATCAGTGCGGATCAAGAGTCAGAGATTGATCGTAATCGACTGGGTTCAGACAGGGGACATGAGAGGAGTAACAGCATAGGCCGAAAGAGTGCCTCCTTGCAGCGAGATTCAAATGTACTAGATATCATCGCTGGAAGAGGTAATGAAATTCTGCTTCTGTTCTTGATGTCAAAGTCAAATTTTTTTCTTTATGTCGCATCTGAAAGATATCCAGGTTACATGAAGAATGGAAAGGTTGAAAAGGACCTTAGGGGAGTGAGGGGGAGGGGGTAGGGACTCTAATTATGGAATAAATGATAGCCAGTGGCATAACCAGCATGGGACTAGGGGAACATCACTCTCTTCCTCTCTTGTCCCTTCACCAACTTTTGCAAGCATCATGAACAATTTTTCTACTAAGTCAGAAGCTCAGGCTTTGTACCTGATCATAAATTTTAAGTATTCTCTCCTCCTTGAAATTCTAGTTATGCCACTGAATGCAACATCAGATAATTGTTTTTCAAATGGATTTTTTTTAAAGCATTTAAGAATGATCCCAGTTTAATAATCAGTGTCTTACTATGTTAAATTGTTCTACATGATTATATGTGTCTGTGTTTAATGGTATGCTTGGTGTATTGTTTGCTGTTAGCATACTTGTACAGGAAGCTTGCTTGTCCAAATTGGAGCGTTTGATGTGTCTCTTGCCTGTATGAATGCTGTATTTTAAAATTGTTGCATTTCCATCTGAGAATTGATTTTTTATTTCATTTTAGTGATATTCCAAGAAATGTTATATATGATTTTATAGCTATGATGTAAATGACCTTTGACCTTGGTAATGATTAACTGATGTTTGGAATGAATTATTGGAGTGTCTTTGAGTCCCCTTCAGGAGAGTGATTGCACAGTTCCCATTTGCACTGGAGCTTCTGGAATGATATTTCTTTTTTGGGGTGATTTAGGTTCCAAACTTTTTCTTGGTAGCACTCAAAAACCTATGCATGTGTGCACTTTTGTGAAACATGGCCTGGGGTACACTCCAGTCTTTTCACCAAAATTTCACTCTGCATATGTCAAGGTTTTTCAGAATTTAGTCAGTTTTGCATGTTCTAGGGGTACACACAAGGAAATATCTGCAATTTAAAAAAAAAAAAAAAATTACACCAAGAATAAAAATTAGGTCTTGCATGGATATTGTTTAACATTACTCAGGGAATAGAAATAAGGGGAAATTACTTGTAATTACATTCTCTTAATTTAGAGAATGGTGAGATGTAAAGTCTCTTTAAATTACCAAACTAAATCCTACAGAATAATTGTTAATTATGGATGTGTACCCATTACAAAATTGTTAAGTCTGGTGTATTTTGCCAATTAAAAGTTTGATTGTAAGCTTTTGGAAAATATAGGAACAGTTTCATGGTGAAATATGAACTTTTGCAGTGATGAAACTTTCAAAGATATTTTAATGAACCATTTGACTATATTGGAATAGCTGCACAAATGCCTAAAGTACAACTTCACATCATCTGTAGTAGTATTTCATGGATTGGTTGATTTATTTCACAGCATCCTCATACGGTGCGTTAGATGCACTAGACCTGCGCCACTCTGTGGTTGAAAGCCAGTTACAACGGTCCCATGGTATATTTACTTAACACCCAACCAAATGTTCCATTTTCAAAAGCAGGCTTTTTCTCAGCACAAATTTCTTATATACCCCTTCACTTTTTCCTCAAATTTCCTTGCACCTCTCCAGTCCCATCACTTTTCATCCGTTTTCAAATTTTGTGCCACTTTGTAAAAAAATGCACAGGCAACTGCAGGCCTTGCAGTTGGTATTAGTCTAAAGAAAATCAAACACAGTAATCATTTTCAACAATTGCTCATATTGTAAAAAACTCCATTTTTTGTGCTTTTTTTCATTAAAATTTATCAAGAATGGTAGGAGTGAGTTACATCTTTGCCCAAGCTTTATTCTGTCTCCTGACTTACTTGTCCATGATTCTTCTGGGTAGTGTGTTACATATGTTCCAGACAACTTCTTAATGGTTTGGAAATAATTCTTTACTCTTTTGCAACTCCCACTAGTTCCCCCTCTCTCTCAAACAATAGGAGACAGGGTAGAGTGAAAAGTGGAGGGGAGAGGAAGGTGGTTGCTCAGGGGAAGCTCTGGGGTAAGAGGTATAGTATATAAGTGAAATAGGATTAAGGTTATTCTCTCTGGCAAATTCCGAAGCGGAATGAAGTTTGTTGTAGTTTATTTTATCTTTTAAAAATAGCTCGGGGTCTTTTGTCATGAACATTTCAGAACAAAGGAACATAGTTACAGTCAATTGTATAGTTTGATTCAAATAATTTATTCCTGTATTCCTCCTGAAATCGCTCATACAGGTATGCGCCACTCTGTCTCCAATCCAGGGGTAGCAGACCCCACCACTCAGCGTAGGTTCAGTGCTGCTCCAGGTGTGTCAAATATTTGTAGACTAATAAATATTCATAAAGCATCCAGTTAACCATTGCTAGAACCAAGCAAGCAAGGCTTCCTCAACTAGAGGACTTTGTTTTGCTGTTCATTTACATCAATCTCTGTTTAATGTGTTCCTTTGTAAGTAATACTCCCCTAGCATCTTGATCTGTTTATGTTCAAACATCGTATTTTCTTTTGGGATATGTCAGATCTTTTGTTTGTTTCGTTGCATCACTTTTAAAATTGTCTCCTTTCTATTCTGAATATTTTCAACAATTTATGTCCAATAATAGCCTTTTATATACTCCATTGAAGAGCATGTCTTTATTACTAAATCAGCATGGTTTTTGTTTAAAACAGACCTCATTGTATTGCGTAATGTCAATATTTCAGAGTCATTGATAAATTAGGAGATCAGTTGCATATTTTTGATCTTGTTGGCTCTATTCAAGGTCTGCTCCCATTTTGCAATGATAGTTGTTCAATGAGATACAGGAATTTTTTTCTAAAGGTGCATTATTGAATTGATTAAAGTGGTAGAGCAAAGATCATTCTGTTTGTGGAAATTAGATGACAATGTTTAGTGCTGTTTGTACATGGTGGAAGAGTGAATTAGCTCATTGCTGGCTCTTTGGTATACGCTGCACTTATATACTGATTCTTCTAGGAATTGCCAGATGTGTCATCTGAAACCAAGTACTAGCTTTTTATTCTGAATTCCATCACTGGTTTCTGGGGGCTGGGGAAAAGGGGTTAAGAGGCAGAGCAAATTTGTTCCCCAGGGATTGGGTTATGAGTAGATGAGCATTGGTTACAAGTGCATCCACAGGAAAATGTAAAATTGAAGCAATTGGGATTATATTGTGAACAAGCACTCATCATGATAACCAGAAGGGACTGTCTAAGAAATAATAATGACAATAGTAAATTAAAGGGAAATATTGCGTTTGTGAGGCTTTTTATTTAACCTATCCGTTTTGACATACGATCTGATCCCGTTCGATGAAAGAGAGGTAACTGGAAAAAAAATCTACCCAGTGCATACAAATTAACAAGTAATTAACCTTTCTGTAACAACTGACAAATTTGTTCACCCAAACAATTATGCATGCAAAACCACACC
>WURT03446292.1:0-22460 GCA_009936505.3 Holothuria glaberrima
AGTTTGCGGAAAATTCCACGACGTTTCGAGTATAAACTCTTCATCAGGTGGCAAAAATGCAACTGACCAACAATCAATAAAAGTAGAGAAAGCACACATTGAAAAACGGCACGAAATGAACGGTTGTAAAAATTGAAAATGTCCTAAACAGATGGGTTGAAAAAAATTGAAAAATGACACGGTGGAAAAACAGCGATATGAGGGCTGAGTGAAACTGGTAAAAAGGAAGTTCAAATAGGGCAAGTTAAAAAAGGTCCATTCTAACGTTAAGACCGTGTGGGGAGAGCGTTCTGAGCTTCATGATAAGCCGGTTTTCGGCAGTCAGGCGGTCACGGTCGGAACCTCTGCACATTATGGCTGCAGTAACTGCTAGGTCTTTTATTGAACACGGTGATGGGGGATTGAAATGTGTAGCTACGGGATGACCTTGAAGGTTTTGTTTGATGGACCTGAGGTGTTCCGTTACACGGTCAGCGAGGCGACGTTTGGTTTCTCCCACATACAGACAGTGACAACGACCACACACTAAAATGTAAACCACATTAGAGGAAGTACAGGTAAAGTGTTGGTTAACAGTAAATCTGCTACCGTTGGGACCCAAAATGTTGATGAGAGTGTTTTTGCCAACTACTGGGCATGTGTTGCATCTACTGCGATTAAAGGGGAAGATTCCTGGGTTGTTTTCTGTGGGATGTTGTGGATGTGAAGCCCTAACTAAATGATTGGCAATATTCCTGTCAACTCTGAAAGCCGTAATGGGAGGTTCGGGGAAAAGATCACGGGTCGAGGGGTCTTGCCGAAGAGTCTCTACATTCTTGTATATGGCACGTATGATGGGGCGTACTGACGGGTGATATGAAATTACCAGAGGAATGCGTTGATTGGTAGACGTGTTTGTCTTCTTAATCAACGCCTCCTCTCTATTGATGCCTTGGATTCTTTGTAGAGCGCCAGAGAGGATTTTAGTGGGATACTGACGTTTCTTAAAGAAGGATACTATATTTTGGGACGCTGTGGAGAAATCAGAATCTTCTGAACAAATTCTTCTTGCTCTCAAAAGTTGTGAGTATGGGATAGACTTGGTACAGGATTTGGGATGATTGGATGGATACAAAAGGTAGTTATGGGAGTAATATATATATATATATATATATATATATATATATATATCAATAGTGATCTTCAAGCCGTGCCTTTTGAACATGTCGCACAGGTCTTTCTTAATAAGATCTACTTTGCGAGGGGTTGCTGAGGTGACTCCTAGCCCGTCATCTCTGTAAAGGCCAACATTTCTACCGCATTTCTTAGCGATGATGTGGAGGAGGAAGGAACCGAGTAATTCACAAGATTCGGCACCATCGTAACTGCCCGTGGTGATATCGAAGAGATTGTCTGAATCTTTCTTGCCCCACGCACCTTCCGAGTAAAATAAGCAAGACTTCTTGGCATGGATGATTGTATTACATTCCTCATTAGAAATGGTGACGTAGTTTGAAGCAAAGTCTAAAGCAGCATTCAATAATTCAATCGAGATTGATGGGTAAAATTCGACGACGTCGAAAACTATGAAGGTATACTGGCTTTTATTTTGGATACAATCAAACCACTTCAGGACAGTAGCTGTATTTTTCCATTGGTTTATTTCTAGACTTTCTGTGATTGTCTTGTTAATGTGGTCAAGTATCTGTTTCCTGATTTTGCCTAATTCTGATTTGGTTGGATAAATTAGGCGACAAGTTGGGTTATCGGGAAAATTTGGTTTGTGGTCTTTCAGAGTGACAAACGCTTCTTTTCGAACAGTTGTATTTATTCGGTCTTCAATATCTAGTTTCTTAGCAATATATTTAGCTTGCAGTTCAAAAGAAAAAATGTCCTCGGAACCCAACTCTTTACGCCACTGTTTGAGTCAGACTGCAAAAATGGTATCTTACTTGCTTCGTTAATACCAACAGCTTTCTTTAGGTAATGTGGGTTTTCAGCGTTTTTTGTACTTCCTTCCTTCTTTTACCTCCTTTTGCATATTACAGTATTTACTTTTTTAAATCATTTCTATCACCCTTTAATTTTGCAAATTTTGTATTACATTGCTATTGAAGGATATGTTTGGAGGTGGTATTAAAAACTTTCGACTACTTGTATACAGCAAGGCAGATACCTTGTCGATGTCGAGTCTTGACAACTTCCGCAATGGACAGATGGGAGATAATTCTCAGGCAATAGCCCGTTTCTTAGAAGACTTAGACTGGGAAGTCGTTGCTGTCAACAAAAAAAGAAATCAGGAAGTTGTGATTGCAATGGTAGACAAGTTAAGGAAGCAAAACGATAATGCTGTTTACACTAATGAAATGTTTGAAGAAAGAGAAAACGATTGAAAGAAAAGGGAAAAAAGATGGGGTGTAATACAACGACCATGGATGCCGTTGAAGCAGTAATTGCTGCAGATTCTGATGTTGTAAAAGATACGGAAAAGCTTTCGCTGTCAATCAAGTAATATTTGGAAAGAAAAGCAAAAGAAACTAAAAGTGAATTGAGTAAAACCAGACGGATAGGGAAGGGGGAGGAGGAAGAGAGAATGAGGGTCCTAGTTGAAGAAATCAAACAACAGCAGAACCAACACGCAGACATTTACAATAGAAAAAAACAACAGGAAGAGCAAGAACGGAGATACAGAGATGAAAGGATAAGAATGGAAAAATAATGGGCTCGAAGAGAGCATGAGTGGATACAGCAACAGAACCAGAAAGAAGGGGAAACGCAACAGGCTTTGGAAAGAATACAAGAAGAAGGGAGGAGACGGGAACAAGATGAGGAGTCAAAAAGGGGGCAAAAGTAAAGCGGGAGAGGGAGGAGATGAAGCAGGAACTAGAGAAATGGAATAAAAAGGAACGAAAGGAGAGAAAGAAGAAAGAAGAAACAGAACAACTATCCAAACTTAAGAGAAAATTGGAAGAAACAAACTCAGATGATTGCAAAAAAGACAGGACCAAATTGCTCAAATAAAGGCTGTCCTATTAGCCAAATGGGTACAGAGGATTCAGCAAGCCGAGTAAGAAAAAAAAGGAGTGGGAGAGGAGGGAAATGCAAAGACGTGATCAAATCGGCAGAGAATGGCAGGAACGGTTCAAAGCCGAGAAGAAAAAAACTTTTTTAAGGATGCAAAGGCAAAAAAACGTTTGGTTGAAGAAAAGGAACGTGCACGACTGGAAAAGGAACAACTGATTGCTGAAAATGAAAAGCAGTTGCAGATATTCATGGAAGCACTTGATGATGTTTACACGGAAAGAGAATAAAGAGAAATAGCTGAAGAACATGAAAATATTTTTTTCTTCAATAGTGACTGTTGTTAAGCGTGGTTGGACTAAATTCAAGAAAGCGTGGTTGGACTAAATTCAAGAACCTTATAACTTAAAGCCTCATATAAGACACGACGAATTGTGCACATTTCAACAAAACGATCGTCACAGTTTTTCAAAGTTTACTAAATTTTTCTTCATTTTATAGAGTTGTCAGGAGGAAATGCAATCATTTCATTTTTGTCGCTTATGACGCGATAAGTTAGATTACTGGTTAAGGAATTGCTTGAAGATAGTCTACCAGGGTTCATTACTAGCCTCACTTAGTAAAAGAATTTAACCAAGTAATATATTAATGTTTAATTATATGAAATATGACTAATGACATTCTATTAAACAGCTTGCATTTGACTATGTAGAGTTTTGCAGGTAATAAAAATAATTGGACATACATAAGACTCACATTTTCCTGTCAGTATATATTTTTTGTGGTCTTTGTGGTCTTTCATGATGTGTCTTAATTACAATTCAATTCACATGGAAAGTCTTCCTTTCTTTAAAATGACACATTTTCTAAAGCTTTGAATTCACCTTATCAATCGGTTCTTAAAACGGTTGCATGGATATTTTTAGAAAAAAATCGTAGTGAGCAACGGTATGGAAGACTAATCAAATTATTTTGAAATTAATTAAAGGTTGTCTATAAGCTACTGCGGCTTATGTTAAAAAGTATGTTGATCATCAGCTTGATTTAGTTATTCAATCATCTTCAATTACATCGAACATCTTAGGCTAAAGAAGCGGAGGGCTAAGATCAATAATTTTGATGAGGGCGCCCGATCCAAAACTTTTAGAAGAAATGTTACGGCAAGTTAAAATATTGATCGAAAGCGTTGGATAATAATTATGTAATCGGTTTCATATTTTTTGTTTTTATTTTTTTTTGTGACAAATTTAACCGATTTTAAAGAGTTAAGGCGGTAAGAGGTAAAAGTCAATTTCCCAAGAACTTTTTTTTTATTAAAAAATAAGCTTATTGCTCAAAAACTTTGTGTAGAGGACAGGAGGGGTGCAAGGTTGATGAATTTATTTTAACCAATTTTTGACCACATACCTTTTTTGCATACGGTCCAAGTCTTTTCCGGTTCGTCGCAAACTGCCAAAGTTTTAGCGCGCTCTTCATGACTTGAGCTAAATCGGTGCAGCACTTACAAATTCTACATAGTTTTCTATCAGTAGGATTTGAACAATAAGATGGATAGTCCGTTTGCATAGAAATACGTGTTCTACTAAAATTTAAAGCCTTAATGGATGTATAACCAGCATACTCGCCCTGTAAACACGTTTGTCTGAAACTAAAAATACCTCGGTATGCATGCAACACAACAATTTTATGGAAATGAAATCTGATGTAGAACTTCGGAGTGCTTGTCGAGCTTTTGTTATTCTCTATATGATCACTTTATTCAGAAAATACTAGTAGGATTGTAGTGTTTTGACCAATACACTTTTCCGAAAACAAGACGAACTTCGTCAACTTCTGCAAGTAACGAGCGTTTTACATTGGATTAAAATCAATCCAAATATCATGAGTTGCCTATGTTTTCAACTGAAGTACTGTGTAATGTGGTAGTGAAAGATTAAAAGTGTGTAATCGCTCCCACGCATTTGTTCAAAACTGTTAATTACGCTCTTTGCGCTCTTTGTACTCACTCATTTTAGGATGAGGAAAAGCATTTAGAAACGTAATTTGTGGTCAACGATCATTCTGATATTTCAACTCTGTCGCTATCTCCGTACTTCACACTGATTGTCTGATATCTCATTGTCCATTTATACTCTTTCCCAGGCGGTATATTACTCCTTAAAACCTAGTCACTGGACTTTGGAACATGTCTAGCCAACAGTTTTGTTTGTCAAAATTGATGTGTCTACGGAGAAATTACTCCTTAACTTTGTACATTGATTTACAAGCAGAATTCTGTTTCGATCACTTTTCGTTTTCACCTTTCAAGCCTACCATGGTCTTCTCAACTGAATGGTTTTGCTTTTAATCAGGCCCTGAGAAAACTTAATTATTTATTTCAGGATTGAAGCAGGGCCCATTGGTCCTTTTGGAGGTCCCATATTTGTAATGCTATCTTTCGTGTCCTTCTCCGATATGATAACAGTGGTTGTCGTTAAATTTAATCCGGAAAAGTGCTGAGTTAACTCTTTCGGCGTTGAGTCGACAGGTTGTTGGAACAAGAAAGCCAAGGTCGGGTATCAGTCTCTTGGAAGTTCCACTCTGGCATTTTCTTTCTCGAATCGGGAAGAAAGTTTATCATACTCATTTTTTAGAATTATATGAGATTTGAAAAGGGATTTATCTTTTTAGCCCCTTGGAAGTATCAAGCCAAGCTCCGCCTTAGTCTCTACTTAATTAAGCTGCCTAGCTGTACACTTTTACTTTTGCACTTGGAAAAGAATGTAAACGCTGCATAGTTTGGAACTGGTGGGAAACGATTCAACGAGATTATGTATCTTTATGGGCATGTATACTTTGCCTCTTGTTTCTGCTTTCACTTACTGAACCAAGGGATGCTTCGAGTTTCCAGGAATGAATTATTATTTTTTTCAATTGTTTTATAAGCTTATCAGCTTTGGTAAAGTACCCATCGTTGCCTTGCAGTCCCCATTTATTTTTCTGATTCTGGTTTCCCCCTGATTGTTTTTTTTTTCTTTTTCAGCGCTGACATCACATGTAGTTCTCTTATTGAATTGCTACACTCTTTTACGGAGATGTGAGATATGAGAAATTTGTAAAAAATTGGATGACACACAAAAAATGTGACTGTTCTTTTCATTAAATCAGGATAATTAATTTGACGAGATATAAATTTATTAAGGGCGTAGAGCGGTAGCTGTTATTTTTCTGTTTTTGTGTATCGTTGAAATGGAATTCACTTTCGCTTTTCATTCATTTTTGTCTTTTATATATCTTTTCCTTACTTTGTTAATTGAATAAACGTTCTCTCTGCACTTATATTGAAAAAAGTGTTCTGTATAATTAAGAATGAATATGCAAAATACGAAAAAAAATGATTTTGCTCATAAATGGCAAGCGATTTAAAAATGCCTTCCTAAAACTGTAGGGGACTACGAGATAAAATTGAAAGAGGGGATATGTTTGATTTTTTTCAGAGCCAACAAAGTAATACTAACTGCTTTCAAAATGTACATTGGGATATCAACCTTGAGGATATCATTTCGTCTGAGTGGGGGGTTCTAAATGTTACATTGCATCCGGTAGCAACTGCTCTAGAGGTATTCCTATTCTTGTCAACCCTGGTTTAATTTCTCTGTAAAGAAAGAGCACTTTGATCCTGACGGTAACTTAGTTGCAGTAATCATTGACATACTAGGTCAATTCTCTATAACCCTTGTTGTAATTTATGACCCAAACACCGATACCCCTGATTTCTTTCACAAGGTGCAATGTGTTGTAAAGGACTTTAATACATCTCATTGTGTCAACAGTTATTACTATACTTCCGTTGTACCATATTTGGTCTTCTTATCTGAAGTGATATTTCTAAAATATGAAGTAGCAAATAAAAAAAACAAGATTTTTTGTTGAAATTTAAGTTCCAGTAAGTATTAATATTATTAGTTCTTTTGCAGTCTGGGAGGCATTTTGTTACAAAGTTTCTCTGTATGCAATGTGTTAAGTGAAAGTGACGATAGTCTTTGAGTTGTAATTTTTGTTTTGTCGTTTCCCCAAGGTCCCTGCTGCGTATGCCCTTTACTAGAAAAATGGGATTTTCTACTAGGGAGAGCGAAAATGATGTTTCTTTTTCTATGAAAAATTGGGCATGAGTCATGTTTACACATTTTGAAGGAAATTATCGAGTTTCCTTTTTAATGTTTGGGCGTAGGGGTTAGTTCAGGGAGTGATTGGGAAATAATGTTTTCATATGCATGACCAGAAAAGTTCACCACAGAATTTTTCGAGTCTACATGTACACTAGTTAAGCTCACATAAGCTACATGAACAGGCAGCAATAAATATTGGAAAAAGTCATTTTTTACAGAATAAGTTTAATTTTGTAGATGGAAGTAAAAGTAGCACCAGTTAGAGACACCGTGTTGAGAATTTAGACAGCGTGGGTCGATAATTTACTATAAAGAATAAAGTTTTGAATTTTAATACCATTAGACTGTTCGCTCCTTTTATGTTCTTCCAGTATAAAATAACAAACCAAAGCTTTGTATTCTTTGAGAAAAACAAATTCCTTTTTTATTCATTTACACTTTCATAATGCTTCCAATGTACTTAAAATAAGAACACAGAACCTGCAAAACACAACGAAAAGAGAGACAAAAGGCTATTGTATGCCATCTTGGAAATAAATGTTAAGAAAAAAAAAAACAGGTAAAAAAAAACAACATTGATAAAAATAGCCAGTTTAAGATTAAACGTTGCACAACAAAACGCAGTGGAAAAGAAATTGTAATCTAAAACAACCTCTTTTCATCTCACTTTTATTCCTATCATCGTCATCGTCATCATCAATGAAGCAAAAACGAGAAAATCGTAATAATCCAAACAGGTGTGAAAACAGAAAGAGCAAACATTCATATGAGTTAAAATCTACACAAAGTGAAAACTACAGCGTTAAGGTGCTTTAAATACCCCATCAAATAGAATTTTACGACCCTTTTGATTAACTAAACTTTTCTCACTTTGAAGAATAAACTAAAATTTATTTAAAAATTTTGTTTTCCGAAGGCATCTCCTTATTTAACCTTTCATTGAAAAGAAAATATAACTGAACTGCTCATAGTTATTTCATTTTCGAATCTTTGTCGGGAGTTCTGAAATTGTATCATGACCACTGCAAACACATTTGATAAACATATTTCGCGCAATCTTGGCCTTGATTTGAAAACAACATTTAAACAAAAATACAGTCACTTCCTTGCTTTTTGAGATGCAAATTATAAACATTTTCCAATCAATAGGAATTGCATTTGTGAATCGATTTACCCCTGTGCATATCAAACTTTGTATAACGGAAACAAAAATTATCTATTTAGACAACCGGAAGCAAAATATGAAATCATTTAATATTAAAACTTTTCCAACATCTGTCTATTCACAATATTAGTAAGTTGCAAATTTTGCAATCTGCCTGCAAATGATTCGTATTGATTTTTTTTTAAACAATGAAAGTGACATCACTGCTGTTACGTTTCCCAGTGTCATCGTTAGGTCTCAGTGTGATATTTTGAGAGTTTAATATTTTAGATGAAACTCTTCTCTAGCGCACATCGATGAATGTTAGGGCATATCAAACGGAACGTTTTATTACTTGCGATTCCAATGTAAAAGCCATACAACGCAAAAAGGCGTTACTTTACGGAATTGTTTCTTCTTTTGCCATTTTAAGCAAACCGAATTGCGCTTCATAGAAAGAACTTTCCAGCAAATTTACAATTCCTTAAGTTTTAGTTTCCAAAATAAATATAAGCATTATTTGGTTTTTTTCTGACATGCCAGTGTCGTGTATGTAAGTGTCCTATTGACACATGTATAGGGTCACCGTGTTATTGTGGAGACAGTGTTGGCAGATATATGTTGTTATCATGCGGATATTCGTAATACATATACGACATTATTATATGACTAGTGTTTACAGTTGTATCCCAGAGAAAACTGTAGCATCACATAATCTTTAGTTCTTGGTTCTGGGCTGGTGCCACTTATTGTGACCACAACATTGCGAGATTTTGTATTGTTAAACAAACATTCTCATAATTCCTAGGTGAAACTTTACTTCCCCGTACATCCAGTGGCGTAGCCAGGATCGTTTAGTGGGGGAGCGGGGTACGCTTGATCACTTCATGGGTGGGTGCCTGGTTGATATCTAAGCGGAGCGCCACCATGCGTTGGCGCTGAGCGTATCTAGAAATTTGAGATTTTAATACATCCCAAATCGCTGTGAATGACACTTGCTAGGCTTCATAGCGGTCATTAAGTGGAGTGCAATTTTAGTAAATAAAATGCTAAGTTTAATTTTATTTTATGCTCACAAGGCAACGTTAAGCTAGATTCCAGCACACATTGACACTCGCTGTCAGTGACAGTAACCACACACCTAGGCCTAGCCTATGCTGAGTACTTGAATGGGCTATAGTTATAACCGTTGCATTCGGTGTAAATTGCGAAGTTTACATCTTTGTAGTTCACAGCAAGGGTGGCGCTGGGATTTGCCTGAAGGGGGAGGGGCAGCGATCCGAAGTGACGACAGCCCGATTTCGTTAAGGGGCTGGTGAGGGGGATTTGTACCTGTGTACTATGCCATGCCATATTGCGGGGGTATATATTTCATAACAGTTGTAGTATAGAGAAACAAAGACGCGGGTTTAATGTTTTTCCCGGAATCTAACCTGTGGAAGTGCAAAGCGCGCGGATCGAGCGGATGTTTCAGGTAAAAAGGGGAAAAAAAAATAAATAAAAAAAAAAAAAAACTGAAAGGGTTGTAGACCGCATCGGGGATAATATGAATTGTATCGAAACCACATAGAATACCCGGTAAAATAGCCAAACTTTGCTCCATGAGTCGCTCAACAACCAACCGTACCGTAAGACACACACAAGAGAAGAACTTTTAGGCTTTGCGACCTTAGGATGAAAATTAAGATCATCTCTATGTAAACTGTGTACTCTACCTACATGTTACTGGTAAGGTGGACAGGACTTGAGCTATCTAGCTATGTGGAATGGATATTACAATATAATGGAGAAACTGGAGGAATTCCACAGCGCGCGAAGCGCGCCGAAACTTATGGGTTTATTAGAAAAATTGTCCTCTTCAGAGCAAAAAACAGGTAAGCCGTATATTATTTTCAAGTTGAGTAGTCCAGTCGAGTGAAATTTTCTGGCCCAGAACGCCAGTGGGGAAACTACTGGGAGAGCGACAAACTTTCATGGGGGATGTCGCTCCCCACACTCCCCCGTGGCTAGGCCACTGCTTTCATCTGTACTATAACACTTGAAATAGTCGCAACATTGTAAGCAATTAGTATTTCCGTTAACGTAGCTAGGCAATTTTTGTTGAGACCCAAGCGAAGGGGTTAGGGTGGGATTAAACAAGTTACAAGGTATATTAAATGTGGAAGCAGTATGGTTTCTCTGGTAGTGTGACTGTGCCGGGACTTTTTCATAAGGCAGAAAGGTGAGCAACCCCTCAGTGTTTTTCCACTGGTAAATCGGGCTTTCCTTGACAATAAACAGCTTCCTCAGAAGTTGTAAGCCATGTGAACGTAAATGTGAATCATTGTTGGAAAAGATGCCTTCTTGCCGACAAGACTCATCAGGGTTGGGAATAAACACTCGCCCGCTGACCGTTTGCGAGTGAAAACCCTCCTCTTGGCTACAAGTTAAAAATCTGACTACCTCCTATCCACAGTTAAAGTTATTTTATTACAACACACAATCAGACCTATTTATCATTAAAATGATCTCACTTCCAGTTCAAATATATACCAGCTGTCACGATTAGTTTCGTTGTTTACTACTCATTGAAGATACTGCCAGTCTCTATGTACTGATGTGAGGACTGTAAATATGATATCATTCTCAACATACCTTATCCGTTTCTACATTTCCGAACTTCCTGAATCAGATTTTTTTTTATTTTTTTTTTCGTTATCTCACCTGAATAAAAGTACCTCCATTCAGAGGACAAGTATATGAATCTTTTGTATTTGTATGCCTATCTTTCCAATTTTCATGCATTTTCTATCGTTTTAGACTTTTATATGTAAGTATTTCACTCTACTGCTTTTTGTCTTTGTTTGATGTACGGCGCTTTAAATATAAATTATCAATAATTATTAATTATTAAGGTACCTTGTTTTTATCTGTTCATTGTTAGAATTTATTAAGAATATAAGTCCCCAGGTGATTGCCTTAAGTTGAATGAAATCAACGGACACACATCAAATGTTAAGAGGCATCTTTATAAGAAAGTACTGAATAAAATAATTTTTTAACTTTTTGAATATGAAAATAGCCAGGCTAGTGAAAATAGCTTACGGACTACCCAGAAGTTTTGACCACTAGTTCAACTGGCGAGTGCAAAAATGTTAAGGGAAACCCCTGCTTCAAGTATGTGAACAACACATAATTATATACTACCTGAACATACCTAACCTACATATGCTTCTATATTTTGTCCTGTAGTTCCATGACATCTCAAAATCGTACCTCATGTAAGTTACATTAAAATTAATCATTTTTTGACGGGTACTTGGAGAACACCTGGCCTGCATGCCATCTTTTTCGTAAAAAAGAGAGGGGAAAATGTTTAATTATTCATGTTTTCGGGGTCTTTGCTCATGGCTATACATATCGTATTCCAATATCACTTCCGTGCTTAATACCAATTCCGTAACATTGAATATAAGTAGCTTTACCTGCACAAGTGCCGTATGATAGTTGCCACAACGTTACATCTTAAAGCCCTTCAAACGACCTTTACAAAAAGACAGTGAAGAACCTTTGGTGTCAGAAAAAGATTGTAAAGTAACTCAACCCAGCAAACATGCTCAGTGTCCCCAACATGAAATGTCGCTGGTTTGGATGGGCTTGGCCCACTAAGTGGCAGACATTGATGCAGCGGCGAATTAGAGGAAAGGGTCCTGTCGGCAGCTAGACCCAAGGGCCCTTAACCTCTCCCCGAAGATGCGGCGAGGAGGGGTGAACGAGCTAAGCGATTGAGAAGGGAAGGGGCAGGGGGTGATTGTTCCCCTTCCAGCACTACGAAAAGGTATTGAAGAGGTATATTTCCAAATTTGTACGATCTTTAAAAAGTAGTAGCATAAAAAGGAGAAAGGAAATGAGATGTTTAAGAGAAAGAAAAGGACTTAACTTACCGGGTCATTGCGAGTGCTCTCGAAATAGTAGTGGTAGCGGTAGCGGAATCGGTAGTGGTAACGGTAGCGGTGGCGATAGTGGTAGTGACAGTGGTAGTGGTAGTTACAGTGGTGATGAGTGTGGTAGTGGTAGTGGCAGTGGTAGGGACAGTGATAGTGGTAGTGACATTGTTAGTGGTAGTTACATTGGTGATGACAGTGAAAGTGGTAGTAACAGTGGTATGGCAGTAGAAGCAAAAATCTTGTGTGTGTGTGTGACAATCAAGAGATTCAAGCATCATACATTCTTGTACATAAAAAGCAGTTATCTTTTATGACAAATCACAATCCAGCTATGCATCTTAAAGTGAAAAAGGCTCTCTCTCTCAATATGATCAATGTTTATTTAAATGCATTTAAAGCAGCCACGAACTTATTTTAGTCTCAGCTTTGTGATCTCTGCTGAGCTACCAGGGTGACTATGCAGTAGGGGACTCTACAATGTCTACATAATTCTACATCTTGACATTATTGGTAAGTGAAACCGTTGATCCATCCCGGATGCAAACATTATGAAGTCTGATCTCTGCTTAAAATCCAGCACTGATTTGCTAAATATGACATGGCTAGGAATTTATATGAGTATTCAAATATAGATTAACAGGAAGGAAATGTCAAAAACGATATTTGAAGAAAATAAATAAATGAATAAATTAATAAATAAATAAAGCAGTCGAGTTTGTGTTTGTAGAACTGTGTTCAAGTATTCCTTTTGCTCCCATTTAGTTAATATTACAGTGTATGTATTCATGCGCCCATTTCAGGCAGAAGCACCACTCTGTAAACTTTCTTATCTGCAAATTCTTTCACGGTAACAGATGGGATGAGTTTTAAACAGTTCAATGACCTCACAGAACTTGATGCTCCGATAGGGAGTGTGAAGAACGGGCCGAGTAATAACTCAAACTATTCACATTCATTAGACATCCCACTGTCAACAAGAAACTAAAGGGTATCTAGAACGGTGCGTGGGTTACCTCACGACAGATGATTTTGTTTTCTAAAAATGGCGGTATTATGGATTCAAAAGATCAAACTTCAGACTATTTTTAGGCAAAATATTTTCCCCTATATTCGATAAAAAAATTACAAAAATTAAGAATTTCAAGCAAAATGTTCCACATGCAGGAAAGGACATCCTGCTTTCAACAAAAAAAAGTCTTTAATCAATGGCTATTGGGTTCATTTAACTCGATATATAATTTTCTGAAGTCGCATGACAAAAATTGTCACGTGGTGTAGCATTTAGCATCACTTGAAGTCAGTTTTAGTGTTCCATTACAAAAAGAATAAATTGCTCTGCAAAGATTGATAGGGGACGTACGCCCATGGATCCGGCCCTGAAGTGTCATGAGAAATTTTTTGCTAAGCAAATCAAAGGTTGTCAGAACATGGGTGTAGTCGTGTAGCCAGGCGTTTTCCGAGGGGTAGGCACTAGCCTATCCAGGTTTTTCTGGGGTTGTTGGTGTAACTCAGTCATAAGAAAATGTCAATACAAATTATCAAACGTCATTAGCGTTATAGCTGAACGTGGCCAATAGTTTCGGCTCCACAACATTGATAAAGCCATGGGTCGAGAACTGGCATAATCAGGATTAATAGCTTGGGTTATCTGCAATAATTTAATTTAAGACAAATTTTGCAACGCAAACAAAGACACAGTGACATAGTTCCAATTATTAACCACGGTACGGGGAATGGAGAGGTAAGTGGTACTTGCCATAAGAATATAGTTTTAAAGAAAACAAAAGTTGCACTTTCAGACCTGACAAATGTTTTTGGATCTAGAACAAATTTGAAAAATGAGGGATTGAGTAAGGTAGCATTGCACTTACTTTGTTGGAAGTAAAATTTGAAATTGAACTTATCCAGTCATAACTTGAGCAATAGGTAGGTAACGGTAAAGACAATTTCAGAATAACACGCAAATGTTTTATAGATTCACCGAAGTGGACATATCTTCGTCCCCTTTATTCCGTTTTCTCTTTGAAAATCCATAGGCGAAAAGTTACATTTTCAATTGAAGCCAGCTTTCGGCATAGACCTAGGATAAACTGAATTATCGCAACCTATTTGTGGAAACTTTGGCATATGGGGCACAGCGTTCCCACTCTGTTTTTTGACGACAATACTCTTGCCAAATTCGAATTGATTTGCAAATATTATTTTTTTTTTTGGTTCACTTCAAAGGGACTCAAATAATTAACACTGAGGAATGATTTGCAATTCCTTTTGGTGTGTATGGGCAATACGTATAGGTTTATTTTTCAGAATTCGATTGGGGGCGTGCCCCCTGCCCCCTCTGGCTACGCCATTGCCAAGGACCGTGTCATAAACTGCCAATTCAACCCAGACCAGAATGGTGCAGCATTCAGGGTCATGAAGTAGCATCAGGGTCAGAGACAAGGCAAGGGATGAAATTTAGAGGTAAATTATAGGAAAACCTGAAAAAGGTCACCTGCAACGTACGTGCAAGTATACTGTAGCCTGGCCTAGCCTGAAGTATACGAATGTAAGTATACACAACAACAGCACACTGTGTTTTGTGTATGAACTCATTTGCATCTTTGTATACGTAATGAACATGAAAAGCTAAAGTATAATTTTCAGTGGACCGCCAACTTCCTGCCTACCTTTTTACGCATAGGTCTTTGAGCAAAATATTTGTGTAAATTGAACCAAAAAAAAAAAAAAAAATTCGACTAGGATGAACGAACGGTATATTGGTGATGAATAATTTGAATTTCGATATCACAATACATATTAAAAAAATACACCAGGTAAGTTCTCAGCAAACCCTACGCATTTAATGCCACAGAACTGAAAGAGCTGGGTTATAAAGGTAGCTCAATACTTTTCTTTTTGGCTTCAATACGGTTGGCTTCTTTAAGTCCTTTGCAAAGACTTTGAAGTCTGTCGCAAGATATTCTTCTACACAACATCGTGTAAAGTCTCAGAACCAGGAAGCTATTTTGGTCTTGTAAGGATTCTAAGATATTCTTTAAACTGTGATTCGGGTAGATAAACACCAGTGATATTCTCTGTCTCTTTTCCACTAGTGATCAGATGGTGAAGCGCCAAGGATGTACTTAATCGCCCCAGTCTTTCGTTATTTTTCGAAACATTCACCAACATTGTATCGTACTCATCTGCCTGTGCAACGAATAAGGTTTCCGAGTCGTTTACTGTAGGCAAATGATCGACAAATAAACGGAACTAATACCGGTGTGTTATTAAAATAGAATTCCCAACCTCTGAAATCTATGAAGTCTACCTACAGTGTATTGTGACATTTAATACGGGATTACTGTTTACCATAATGAGGACCGTAACGCACTAGAGGGCAAAGCTGGCCGAAACTTTTGAAGTCTTAATATGTGGAAATACACCGCCCGGGGATCTACCTAAACTCATTAAGGGGAAATTTAATCAATTGCAGAGCCGGGTAAAATTTATCGGTAAAACTTTGCTTTGTATAGCATCTAGCTCGAATGCCCGATGAAATAGCCTATACCCCGTTGTGAGCTTACTCTCAACAACATATTATGCTTTTGTCTATTGTCCAAATATTATGTGCATTCATGTTCATGAGTACGTAATCATCTACACATACAAACGGGGAGTCGTTTTGTCCGTGTATGGTCGGTCGTTTCGAAGTTGATGAGATGTGCCCGGTTAGTGACAGTGCACGCTGTTCTTAAAAAATAGCCTTTTTACAGTCATAAACTTTGATACAACGACGTCTTTTACCCATGATGATTTCCAGCAAAGTATTTCCTATGTAGAAAACGTAAAAATCCCATGCATAAGTGCAGTAGCGTACGCGGGGGGGGGGGCATTGGGTCATGCCCCCTCACGGATGCCAAATTTTCAAAAATCTTCGACATGAATAACATCTGAAGTTCAAAAAAGCAAAAAAATAAATAAATAAATAAATAAATAAATAAATAAATAAATAAATAAAATAAAAAGATCTTCGAGAATTCGGATCATGCAAGTATGTCAACGAAAGTCGGTCTTCAAGGAATGAAGTGCAAAAAGGCAAAAAATAAAAAAAAAAGGTCTTCGGAAAATTCGGGACCGCATGCCCCCCCCCCCTTTAGGCAAATCCTGGGTACGCCACTGCATAAGTTTGTGGGTGCACGTTTATTGATTTGGCAGTTTAGTGTTGCAACCGGTTGCTAAGTGTTCAGTGAAAAAAAGGTGGTGTCAGCAACGTCGTTTCATACTCACAAATATCGACACTAGTCAGGCCCGTAGCCAGCTTTTACCCGGGGTGGGGGGGGGGGTTCGTCATACGCGGCAGGACTAACTAGGCGGAGCGCCACCATCGGTTGGCGCGGAGCGTACAAGAAAATTTTTGGCTTTACAAACCCCTCAGATGGCCGGAAACGGCACTTCCTGAGCAGGCCCGTAGCCACGGGGGGGGGGGCATTTTGGGGCAATGCCCCCAAAAATATTTTTGCCCCACCAGATGAAAATTGAAACTGCATAATAATTAGCATAGGCGCCGGCATGGGAGGCATGGGGAGGCGCGTGCCCCCAACTGAAAAATTCTAAAAATTTTAAAATGATCACAGAAGACGTTTAAGCTATAGATTTCTGTAGTGGGTATGGTGAGGTGTGTTTTCGACCAAGTGATGGATCTATTGTAATCATTTGTTATCACAATGTTTCTCAAACTATCAGAATTTTCGCAAATCCTTCTCCAACCATCAAAATGTTCGCGCGTTTCAAACCTTACCACTATGTTGTTCTAATTATCAAAATCTTCCGATAACAACTCTCAGAGAAGCACAGCAGCAAAAGTCCAAAGCTGTTTACAAATTACCAGGTGAAAGAATGGCTTTTGGAGTGGCATGTAGGTTTGTTCGGCAATTGAAAGTGTCTCGATGCAGATTCTAAATGAAGGTTTTGTCATGGAATTGTTATATAACGAAAAATTTCGGCGCGCTACGCCCGCATGCCACACGGTTTGTACTCCATTTCATGACCATTATGAAGGTACTAATAAATGGTGCCGGTACTATCCTGATCACAACAACTTCAAAAGACAGAGCCAAACATCTGTAGGGGCCTTGCATCAATATGGTATCGTTCACTCTAATTTGTAGCATGATGTGGAAAGTTGGAACTTGAACGTACGTATTTGACGTAATATATTTTTCTCAGAAATTTTTACCCAACGCTTTGCGCGCAGCCATTATTGGTATAGATGGTTACTGTTAATACACTTACGACGAAACAGCATTCTGAAACGCGCTTGTAAGTCCTTCACCCCTTCTACTATGCCTATCAGGGAGGTCTAATATCACCTTCTTGCACCTCTCCCTCCCGCCCTTTTCTCATTGCTGGAAGCTGTTCGTCTGGATTTTCGTTCAAAATTAGTAAAAACGATAGTTGTAAAGTGCTCGGCATCTTACTCCGTATTATCATTAACATGTCAGGTAATAAGCATTCAGTGGTATATTCAGGGGGCAATTGGGCCATGGGCCTCCCTCACTGATGCTGTTTTTAGTACCTAATATACGTAAAAAATTTTATCGGAAATTTTTTCTTCAAAGATATCATATGTTGCACCAGATTGCATGTAAGGACACCTAATTTTTCAAAAAATTTCAAAGGGGAGGGGACACACCCTCCCCTTACACCCCTCCACCAGGCCGGCAATCACACGACATACTACATGGCAACCCGTTAGAAAAATCCTAGCTACGCCACTGCAAGCATTATGTCATTGCCCCCATTTTATAGAATTGATTCAAAGCTTCCGGGAGCCCTATACAGGTATCTGCCAGCCTTAGATGCCCTTTTAATATGCAAAATGAAGCAAAGGGGAATTTGGGTAATAGTCAAAGAATGTTTCTGTGGACTCCACGCACGTAGTTTGGCGAAAAAAGCTATCCCAAATAGAAGGCAGTATAGTAGCCATAAAAGAGGGGGATTGAGGAGGTTTGTTCACAACGTATTCTTCTCTTAGACAGCATAGTCTCCTCTTCCACCTAACCAAAAATTAGAATTCACTAAATTATGGATATTTCGCAGTCATATATGATCAGCTCCAAAAATATCCCAAAGATAGCACTATTTTGCATCTAATCAACCTTAAATTAACACCCCTCCCCAGTACGGCACCTTTAAAAAAAAAACAAAACAAAAAAAAAAACAAAAAAAAAAAAACAGGGCACATTAAAATGGGTGCAATTTACCCAAACATGGGAGTTTAACTGAGGTAAAATTACGACATCATCGGTGGTGCCTCCCAATCACCAAAGTCTGGCGGCACCCCTGATGATTAATAATTAATAAATTAGGAGAAAATTTTATGCCCCCTCAATAACAACACTTGCCTCCCTAAAAATGTAAAGCTGGCTACGGGCCCGTTCCCGAGTGATTTAAGCTGCATGTACTCAGCCTTGAAATATGGATCTCATGTCTGCAATTTCTCAATTAATGCAAAAAAATCAATCTTTGAAAAATGTTAATAAATGTTTCTAAGCGGAGCGCCACCATCAGTTGACGCGGAGCGTAAAAGAAAACTTTTGGCTTTACAAACCTCTCAGATGGACGGAAACGGCACTTCTCGAGTGTTCTAAGCAAGAATATGTTCAGCCCCTACTTCGAAATTCTTCCCGCTTCTTGGAGCACTTGACAAATATTGGGGGGGGGGATGAACCTACCTCTAGCCCCCCTCCCCAATTTTTCATTTTTCATCGCAGCCACTGGGGTTCGGCATTTTCTTGAGGGCGCGAAGCGCCCAAGCGAGGAGTGGAGCGACCGAGCAGGGAGATGGTGTGGTTTTCCCCCCTCCCACACCAGGGATTTTTTGCAATTTTGGTCTGGGTGGGGGAGGGTTCGTGCGAACCCTCTGAACCCCCCCTCCCCGGCTACGGGCCTGACACTAGTAAATTATAAGACTTAACCATATCGGTTATAAGCGTATAGGCTCGATTTGCTAGTCATATTGATAGGAGATACCGAAAAAATAGTGTTATTTCACTTTTGTATGATAGAGTATGGTAGAGTAATGCTTTTTTCACCATATATTGGATCGTAAAGCTGATTTACCGACTACCATTCCATGAATACCTTAACTGTACGTGAATATTGATAATTCACCAAATTACAAATTTCTCAGCCCATACTCAGGGAAACCACAGGGCAGGTATAGCATGAAAGATACATTGTTTAAAACTCCATACTGTATGTAAAATAACATCTGAAATACATAAAGCTAGGTGGATTTCCATTTTGACTCGTGTTCATAGGCAAGTTTAACTGAATCTGCTAAACTGCGGCCTTCCAATTCAAACACACACAGTGATATCTTGCACCAGGTGGGGGCAGAGGGCATGGTCCTCACTTCGGAGAAGGCTGGCCCCGTCGGGGGATTTTTACAGTTTCGTCGGGGAGTCTTAGTCGATACTATAAAGTATGTATTCCCTGACGTCTAATCCCCCGACGTTTTACCTGTTTTTGCTCTCATGAAGACGATTTCTCTTTTAAAAACTCAAAATTTCCGGCGTCCTACGCTCGCTGTAGAGTCACTCCAGTTTCTTCATTAGTTCCATTCCACATAGTTAGAAAGCACAAGTACTACCTATCTTAGTACTACCTACCTTACCAAGTAACTTGAGATAGAGTACATAGTTTATGTAGATGTCGTAAATTTCATCCCATATCACGAAGACTAGTTGATGTTCTCTCATGTGCGGCATCCGCCACGGTCAGTTGGTGAGCGACTCACCCAGCAAAGTTTGGCCATTTCATCGGGTAGCCCAGTTGCTTTCGACATAATGTACGTTATCATCCTACGGTTTACATCCCCTACAGATTTTCTTTCTTTTTGTTCTTCTTTTCGTTCTCAGTGATTGCACACGTGGAGTGTGGTTTGCTCAAGCATACAAAAGTTTTTGTGCGCTTCGCGCGCTTTGCAATTCCACCACCCGTATTCAAAAGAGCCCTTGCGCAACTCGGTATTTAAGTATAAAGTCATATAAGAGAAAATATGCCCAGCAATGGCATGGAATAGTTTTGATCCGTCATATCCCTTTCTCAAGACTCCCTCGACATAGAGGCTTTTGGAACTTGGGGTCGCTGGCATAACTTTGCCACCTTATACCCATCAGCCTTTATTGAACCACCAAAATAAAGCTGACAAAATGTTCTGTGCAATTCCATCATTTTTGGTTGGAGTCATGACGACAATTATTGTCAAAATTTCGATTCATCTTTTGTTTCATTCAAAAAATGGTCAAAATGTCTTAAATAGCCCTCCCAGTATCAAAAATTAAAACTCACAACGACCAGCCCGACTTTTCCATTCACAAAAATGTCCATTACGAGCTACCTTACAAAGCCGTAGCAGTGTTATTTATAGATCCAGAGTCACTTGCCTTTGTTTGTGTTTCACCTACGTGAGTGCACTGTGTATGTAGGTTGGTGCGTGCATATCATATGTATAATAAAGTAAACAAAGAGAAAAATAAGCATATCTTTCTCAATTTAGATCCAGTTTCCTCAGATTTGGAATCGAAGGAAAGCTATGCCAAATCATTCTTCTGCACCATAAAATGCACAAAATTAGTGATCTGCATGGGTATTCTATGAAAAGAAAAAAACTTACGATGTCATCTAATTTATATATTTGCATACGTGATGTAATTAATTTACAAGGATTGAATGTTCATTCAAATTCCCCATCTTTGATCTTTACAATGTCATAAAGGCTGCTGTACAAAAGATTCTCCTAAATTAACAGAAATTTCCTGAAAATATTCCTCCTTTTGAACCCTGATGTACCGCAATGAAAACTAGTTAATAATTAAAATACATAGATTTATGTAAATGTCGAAAATTGCATCTCATTTTGCCGAATCTGGTTGACGTTCTCTTAGGTCTGTCGTGCTAGTGAATCAAGGAGGGGTGTACAATGTAATTTATGCCCGATAAGCAGATAGTGCCCAACTGTCTAGAAAACTGGACTACATTAGCTTTAAATAAATACAAATTCTTCTTAGTGTAGGCTTAACCAAAACTGCTTCGCGCGCTTTGCAGTATCTCAGTTTAGATTCCGGGAAAAACAATAAATCACCCAGGAACTATGTTCGTTTTAGTTTTATGCAATATGTGCGGGGTAAAGGTATGGTATAATACACAGGCTTTTTTCAATCCCCCTCACCAACCTCCTCATCGGCATCAGGGCTGTCGGGGCTTCGGGTCCCTGGCTCCCCGTCGGGCAATTCCAACCGCGCTACCGCTGCTTTGCTTCTGGATGTCATACCTTCTAGTAGAAATTAAGATATTTTAGACTATAACTTTTCGTCTTTTTGCCAGTATAACTTTCGTTTTAATTGGTTGAGTAGAACTCCAGGCAGATTGTAGTTAAAAAGAAACTACACAGGTGTGTTGTTGTCTTTGTTACTGCATGGTGACTTGTTCAGTTCTTTAATGATAAACGAAAAAACACGTATTTGAATCGAGGCTGAATTTCATTTTGATAAAGAAGCCTCGTGGTACTATGAAAATCTAGAATCTCATTGGTAATAGATAGGGCACGCCTTCTAAAGAAGAAGGTAATCTAGGCAAGAAGGCAAGAAGTGGAGAGCGTATATGTACGGCATCATGTTGAAAAATTACCTTTTTTTTTTGAGAACAAACAATACCATTGCCTTATCTAAAACACAACTCACCCTGTGAGAAAATATTGCGATCACCAGTAGTTATGTCTCACCCTTTACGTACCTTTGTCTAGCTACGGGCATGGAAACAATTGTCTTCTGTACTCTCTTAATGAAAAAGAGCGAAATCCACTCTTCAAAGTTTGCCTACAGTGACCACTCCTTTTTCGAGTGAAAATCGACTGAAATTACACTCTTCTCGGATTGGTTATTAACACTAAATGAGTGAAAATAACACTCGATGGAGAGTGGAATGTCCATCGAAACAGAGAGTGGTCACTGTAAGTCAAGTTTTTGGTAGATTTTCACTCTATTACATTTAGAGAGTATGCTCTATATGACATCATTCGGTCTTTCACACATTACGACCAATTCCTTAAACTTTTTTTCATTAGTAGGATATCCCAATAAATTGCCGTCACGGTTGGAAATCAGGAATGTTCCCCACGTACAGGTAGCACACCACTAATTCAAGGGGAATCCCGGCGGAGGAGGTTACCCTACGAATTTAACACCCTAGAAAAAC
>WURT03446403.1:0-22460 GCA_009936505.3 Holothuria glaberrima
ATATTTCAAGGCTGGGTACATGCAGCTTAAAACACTCGGGAAGTGCCGTTTCCGGCCATCTGAGGGGTTTGTAAAGCACCAACTGATCATGTGGCGCTCCGCTTAGATAGTCCTATAGTATCAGCTAAGTCTGCCCCACTAGTCATACCCTTCGCCCCCCCCCTCTGCCCTCCCCCCAGATTGAAAAGTCTGGCTACGCAACTGCTGCTAACACTGCTATTGTAGCCATCACATCAGGGAGCTACTCCCTGATCACTTCATCAAGACTATTTAGATCTATACGGCACACACACCTCTATGCACTACTCAGTGTGTACAGCTGGGACGGAGTCCGTTCGAGCCCTGCTACACCTTTGGAACAACATCAATTTGCTTCATTGAACAATTCTCATTAGTTTGTCTCGCTTCAGCTGAACATCATTGATTCCGTTTTATAGCCGATTTCACTTTCCCTGAGTTGTAATCAAGGCAGGATATATGAAAGATTCGATTACTGCTCTCCTCGCTCCCTATTTGAAAATATTTTGAGAGGGTGCCTAAGCTGCTTACGAAACTTAGTTGTACACCTTCTTTGATTTTCAGATGCAAGTGGGAACTCGTATCTGAGAGAGGTTAATTTTGTGCTTAATAAGGAAAGTTGCCAGGCCTACCATGCCTTTGGTGGTTTCACACTTTGAACAGTAGTCGCACGTTTGGACTTAACACTCTGAAACTGTATCTCAATTTCCCTCCTTGAATTACCATTGATCGACTCTTTACAATAGCCCGCCCCTTTCTCCATAAAGCAGAATATTATTTTACTTGCTCTTGCTGAAATTTGCAGGCCACTGACTAAAGCCCTACTCTACACTAAGCACACTTAGCCTAGCAATGGACCCTGCAGTAGGCTTGTAGCTTAACAATGAAATCTGGAATGGAAAACGTTAAAAATAACAGTTTTATTCGTACTTTTGATACTCTTGATAGATAGTAGAAATAGTTTAACCAAGCCTCCATAACAAGCTTAGATAACCTACCATTACAACCCGTTAATCATGTAAGAGCATGTGACGAGCCTTTCAGTAGGCCAAAAATGCAAGAGAATGAAGCACAATCACATGCACTAGTTTTATTATGTGGGAACGATAGCATTGTCTTATGACTTGATACAAACCGTACTGGAATTATTTACCTACCTCGCTGTGCAAAAGTGTCATTTTGCACATTTAAAGGGAAACATGTGAACGACGAATATTGATCTATACTTTGCAGACATGTATATGCCATGATGCAAATTTATTTTATTGCGATTAGGGAGAAAAAATTTTTTACATTTCTAAATGAAATTTATTCACCGTGTCGGATGGTTATGGCAAGCCAAATGCCCAATAATTCGATAAACTTGGTTTATCGACCGATAAACCAGGTTTTTCGACCGATAAACCTGGTTTATCGACTGAAAAAACTTGGTTTATCGACCAATAAAACAAGATTATCGGTCGATAAACCAAGTTTTTCCAATTATTGGGCATTTGGTGTCGATAAACCAAGTTTATCAACCGATAAGCAGAGTTTTGTGATAAACCTAGTTTCAAACCAAAAAACCAGGTTTATCAGCCGATAAACTAAGTTTATCAGTCGAAAAACCAGGTTTATCGACACCGAATGCTCATTAATTCGAAAATCCAAGTTTATCGAATTGATAAACCAGGTTTATCAAATTGATAAACCAATTTTATCGACTTTTTAAATAAGAAACTCGATAAACCTGGTTTATCGACCGATAAACTTGGTTTATCGACCAATAAAACAAGATTATCGGTCGATAAACCAAGTTTTTCCGATTATTGGGCATTTGGTGTCGATAAACCAAGTTTATCAACCGATAAGCAGAGTTTTGTGATAAACCTAGTTTCAAACCAAAAAACCAGGTTTATCAGCCGATAAACTAAGTTTATCAGTCGAAAAACCAGGTTTATCGACACCGAATGCTCATTAATTCGAAAATCCAAGTTTATCGAATTGATAAACCAGGTTTATCAAATTGATAAACCAATTTTATCGACTTTTTAAATAAGAAACTCGATAAACCTGGTTTATCGACCGATAAACTTGGTTTATCAAATAAAACTTGGCTTATCGGTCGATAAACTTGATTTATCGACCGATAAACCGAGTTTATCAAATTATTGGGCATTTGGCTTGCCATAGATGGTTCGATCACTAATTAATTGCCATTTCTGAGATGTGACACCTGTTTTTTTTTTTACATTTTTCCATAAGTTGTTTTTTCATTGCCCCTGGCTCTTCATGCGTAAAAACCCTGGAACGTGGGGGGGGGGGGGTCTAACTATTTTAGATCCCCAAATACCCGAATTTTTCTGTTCATACCCATGTTTGTGAAATAAACAATTGCATTGCCTTGTGAAAAAATAACACCCTATGCTTTTTTGGGGAAGGCTGTCAAGGTTCATCTAAATTTACCAGGAATGGGACTTTTAATACCTTGAAAACACGATTTATCAAAAGAATGGTATTGAGGGGTCTCATATTTGGGATACTGATATCATCCATTAATTACAAGAACCGTGATGCTCTTTGTGAGTTCAGAGGTCAACCTAGGTTAAACGGTCTGACGGTGAAAATATCGTAAACACCACATTTCATGAACTTTAACCTTGATGGATCTTGTAATTAGGATATTGATGTTCCGCTTTGGGGGTCAAAGGTTATTTGATTCAGGTCACCCGAATTCAAACTCTGAAAACTTCTAAACACAATATATCCAATAGGAAAATACTGAGGAAATATCATGCTTAAAAGAAGGGTCTAAGCTCAAAATTTTGATATGTTAGAGGGGTACTTATGGTAAGCAATCTGGTGAAATTTCCATTGAAATCCGATGTGTTATTCTCAAGACATCAGCTGTTAAAGTTGTCACATTTTCATAACAAAATAACCTTGAAGCAAGCACATATGACATCATAGTCTCACATTAATGAACAGTCTTTTGTTTTTCTTTTAACTTTACAACCAATTTTCTCCTCAACAATCCACGTGTTATCGGAATGTGATTGCATGAGAGGCATGGGAAAATTGCAAGCTTCACATTACCCATGGGCAAGGGCGGCCTCACAGGGTGGGGGCGGGGTAGACATTTGCCCCCTATGGTTTTTCTGGTCCAAAAATAAAATTTACAAAATTGTGGCTACTAGAATGAACTATTTAACCAGCCTGTCTTCTAATGACCTTGGACGCGTACTTAACTCACCATGAAAATCCGGGACCTCGCAAGTAGAATTTGAGATGGAAGGCCTTGCATGCGATTTAGTCGATTCTGAAAGCCTTAAAATCAAAATAAGGACAGACATTGTCTGCACTTTCATTAGCAATCTGACGGGGGCTAGTGCCCGTTGACAACATCCAGAGTGGCGCAAGTGAAGACCGCATTAAATTCTAACGTTCAGTATTAGGAAAAAATCATGCAAGTACTTTACAAATCATTTAAAAAGGTATCAGCCCTATTTGGGTAAGGTGAGTTGTTGGTTCCGCTTCGATGAGCATCCAGGAAAGCACCATTCTCCCTGCAGCCGCGAAGGGTTTAAGGTACCGCTGCTTCAAGTTAACGGTCATTGTCAAATAAAGATTGAATAAGTATCCTCATGACTTAAAGGGTGTACTTTACATCGGCAACAAAAATCGCAACCTTGGACTAAAACATTAACAATTTAGGAACTGTACTGAATGAGGATGACTCACAGTTATTGGCGGCGATCAGGGGCGATGGAGGGGATATATCTCCATGAAATTGGAAGGGGGATACTACCCCGTGAAATATGGCGTACTTAAGAAAAAAATACTAAAATGCTGAAAATTCCACTGTTCAAATTTTGATTTCAAGGCCACCAAAACCCGGGAAATCGCATACGAGGATTCCTTTTCCCTCATATTTTCCAGGGAGGTCCCGGACCCCGCCTTGAATCGTTTCTCTGTCCTGACGAATGAATCATCTTCCTCCAAGAAGATACACCCCGACAATACGCAAGCATTTATGCTGGCTAAAGATTAAGAGCCTATGATTACCTTTAACTATTAGTACTCAATGAGCATGTATAAAGAAATTTTTAATTTAAAGACGACGCAAACTTATCTGAAACAACAGCTAAATATCCTTTTATTTAACTTTAAGTATCTTTCATGATATGTTAGAATATAAGTGTTGTATATTCAAGGTAATCAAAGGAGTTACTCCATATTAGGTGAATCTCACAACTCGTCATGGTCGTACGGGACTGTTTTTTTTTCAGGGAGAACGGTGATTTTTGCCCGACTCCAGAGCAGGGGCGGCACAAGGATTTTCCCGACGGGGGGACCCGAAGCCCCGACAGCCTCAATGCCGTTGAGAGTTTGGTGAGGGGGATTAGAAGAAAACCTGTGTACTAAACTATATCATTGCGGGGCAAATACTAGAGGAAAATAGTTCCGCGTTGATTTACCGTAATGTTTTCCCCGGAATCCAAACTGTGAAAAAGCGCGCGAAGCGCGCGAAAATTTTTTGGGATAAGCCTACACTAACAAGAATCTGCACTTATTTTAAGCTCATATAGGTCAATTGTCCGGGCAGTTGGGCCCTATCGGGCACAACTTATACATTGTGCTTCCCTTCTCGAGTCACTAGCCGTACCGCACGACAGGCACAAGGGAACATTAACTAAGTTTAGCGAAATAAGATGAAATTCCCGACATTTACATAAATCCATGTACTCTACTTAGTGAGTTACTTGCAAAGATAGAAAGGGTTTGTATTAAATTAAGCTATAAGTAACGGAACTGAGAAAGAGTGGGCAAAGCGTATTGGAAATTTTGGGTTTTATGACAGAGATAACCGTTTTGAAAGCCAAAATAAGTAAACCGACCATGAGTGGCAACAGAATTTCTCGACAGGTGGCCGGGCCATGTCAGCGATCCCAAGTTCCGACAGCCGCTATGTCGACGGGGTGATGTGAAGGGGATATGAAGCAGCCTAACTATCCCATGCTGTTGCAAGGAATATTTTGTATAATATCATTTAATACTTCAAGAGCCGAGTTGCGCACTGATAGTGTTCTTTTGAGTCTGAATCGTGGAATTACAAAACACGCAAAGCGCGCGAAAAGTTTTGGAAGGTTAACACAAAAACATTTTTAATCGTTAAGAACAAAAAGAAAAAAATAAGGGGCTGTAGACTGTGTCGGGGACAACATACATTGTGTCAAAAGCACCTGGACTACCCGAAGAAATAGCCAAGCTTTGCACCGTGAGTCGCTCACCAACTGACCGTACCACACTAGAGGACAGCAACTAGGCTTTGCGATATGTGATGACATTTGCGACCTCTACATAACCTGTGCACCCTGCCTACATGTTACTTGGTAAAATTGACAGGACATATGCTATCTAGCTTTGTGGAATGAAACTATTGAAGAAACTTGAGTAACTCTTTTAAGTTTCAAAAAGTGTTGCCAACGGGCTTTGAAAATATTGTGATATAGTTAATAAAACTTCTTAATAGAACACAAAAAAATTGAAAGATTACAAAAATTATTCTGATTGTTGTCATAGTGACACGTTGCAAGCATAGAAAGGGCCATTTCCGGTGATTCTCGGGGGGTATTTTTGGCCAACATTTCTTTGTTATCTCCGCACCAACTGATGGTAGCGCTCCGCTTAGATAGTGCCACTGACTATATCCTCAGTTTCAAAGTCGGATCGCCGCCCATACTCACAGTCAGGGTAGTCCCATAGCCTTTGAAAATGGAAGTTGAATAATGATTCTGCAATACTTTTCCCGGTGATTTTGCCATATGCTTCACAAGTAAAGATACGAGTGAAGCGTCACATAAACATAGTTATGAAAACATTTCATGCAAATTAACCCCTCCCCTTTCTCGAATGAATGATAAAGTTACAGTGGGTCCTCGTGTCCAATTCCATATATAAACGATATTTGTGAACAAGTTTTTAATATCCAAAATTTCATTTGGGGGAAGGTGGAGGGAGGGTGACATTTTTCCTGGTGGGGAAGGGGCAAAAAGGGCCAGTGCCAGCTGTCCTTGCTTTGGCGACACCACGGTGAGTAGCAAGGCCAAAAATGGGGTATATTACAACCTAATCCTTTTGTATTATACAACGACCGTAGAAATAGCCAGGGAGGTAGATAGATGGGATACAAAGGAAGGGTTTGACACCATACCTCATCCACCCATTCAATTGGCAAAACTCTGCACCAGGCGGCAAAATTAAGAAAAGGCGAGAAGAGAAAAAAGAAGAAAAGAAACGGAGAAAAAAGAAGGAAAAAAGGAAAGAAGAAGGAAGTGGAGAGAAAATAAAGAGAGAAGAAACAGTAAAATACAGATGAAGGAAAGTGGGCTTAGGAAGGAGAAGAAATGGGTATGTATGCCTGGCTGTAGACATCTCACATCATAGTATTTCAGAAACCCTGTCAGCAACACTTGAAACAGACGATTTAACCGACTCAGTCCGTCTGTGGGAGATGGGGGGGGGGCAGACTGAAGATGATCGTTCGATTTCATAGTCTTCAGCTTAATTGTGGCGGCATCATAGTGTGGGCATTAGAATGTGGCCATATATTATCTTCAAATGACCGTACATGCAAACTAAGCAGATTACAATGATTGCAGCCCTAGGCTAATCGTTCTTATCAGAAACAGCCGCGAATGCAATGAACTAGACCCTGGGTTAGGCTTGGGTGACTTATACCCGACTCTAATTCAAAGTCGAGACTCCTGGCCAGTGGCCGGAGTCGTGGATATGCGATTCTACATTCCTAGTTGGAATTGCGACTCCTGGAGAATTTTCAGCACTGTCAAAATAGTTACGCACAAAATCAAATTTTGGTGTTTCCATTTGTGTTATTTTGCATGTTAGTAAAGTATTTAAAGACATCTTTCAAATCTTTTAAATCTTTTGTTTTACTCAAGTGCAAGTTTTAAGGCCAATTCGATCCTAGCTCCAACATTGCAGATTCTGATTCTCAGACTTTGAAGAAAATATAGCAGGCCTACTGGTGTATTAATACTCTAGGCAGGGGTGGATCCAGGAATCTTTCCAGGGGGTCTGAATGTTGGATAATTAACTACCCTTGGATAAAATCTGGTGCACAGTGACGTACCCAGGATTTCTTCAAGGGGGGGCATGCAGTATGTTGTGTGATCGCCGGCCTGGGGAGGGGTTTAAGGGGAGGGCTATCCCCTCCGTTTGAAAATTTGTGAAGAATTGGGTGTCCTTACACGCAATCTGATGCCTCAAATGCTACCTTTTGAAGTAAAATTTGTGTTAAAAAATTGACGTATTTTTAGGAACTAAAAAAAAATCGGCATCAGAGAGGGAGGCATGACCCAATGCCCTACCCCCAGCTCCAGGATTTCCCGATAATTCCCGAAATTATTCTCTTTCCACAAAATTTCCCGAACAGCACTAAAATTTGTCGAATTTCGGGTAATTTCGGGAAGAGTGGAAACACTGGCTATATACTTCTGCAGCTTTTGAAACTATTTAGTCTCACGGAGACATTTCGTTGGCGCATGTTTTAAGCTAGAATTACTGGTGGGGTGCAGGAATGAATGAACACCACAATTTGGACACTTTTTGGTCAGAAAATGAAGATTTTTAAGCACATTTTGCTAAGTTTCTCCTAATAGAGGAAAAAATGGTTGAAAAAGTTTTGGAGGCCAAGAGTAGGAGGGTCTGGGCCCTGGACCCCTGGATCCGCGGCTGCTATAGCAGGCTAGTAAACATTGTTGTAGTCGAGTCCGAACCTCCCGAGTCATGTACGAGACTGAGTCACTGGCATTCGAATCCAAGACCGAGACCGAGCCACAAGCTCAGAGTCCGAGCCCCTGCCCACTATGAAAAGGTGTAGGCCTACACTAAGAACAAGAATTTGTGATCAATTTTTACAGTCTTTTACACAATTCTGTTGTGTATTACGATGTAGGTCCTGGGTCTGAATGGCAGTGCGCTATTTTTTTTTTACTTGTTTTTTTATCGGTCTTGTGTTGTTACTGTATGAATGTCGAACATGGTTTTACTGCTCTTGTTTCCTCTCTACTTTATATTGGCGGAAAGGCAGGATACTGACGAATTAGTCTGTTGGGAAAATCGGTGTAGTCGAATAGGCTGTGACTGAAGGTAAGGTGGTTGTCATTTTTAAACGATCGATTTTAATCTTTTCTTTTTTCTATTAACAATTGTTGAAACTGTCAAATTAAATTTCTTCACTTCAATTCTCTTCTCATTAAATTTTAATCGTAATATATCGACGTCTTTTTTGTGAATGTTTCGCAGTGGCGCTGGCATGGGGGCATGGGGGGCATGTACCCCCTCTGATTGATTTCTGAATTATCCCTAAAATTTTTAAAATGAGTCAATGCTTTAACTGTTTAAGCTATAAATATCTATAGGTGGTAGTGTGAGGTTTGTTTTTGACTGAGTGATGAGTTAATTTGAATTATCTTTTATCATAAGTCACCCATGCCTATTTACTTCACGGGCATGAGAGACCATACTGTATACCCTGTGATTGTTCTGTTACCGTCAGTCACGTTCTCGGTGACTGTTGTGAATACTCCCATATTCTCCAAAAGTACTACGCTGTGCCAGACCTGAAAACTTTATTTGAGCAGACAGATCCTTGCCTCATTTTGGGCTTTCTCAAGGAAAGTAAACTGTATAGAAATTTTTGACATGACTCCCGCATTTGCCTGGACCTTTTAGTGAAATTTGACCCCAACTTTTTTTATTTATTTTTACCCCAACATTGCAACTTTTTCTTTTCTAGGTAACACTATATAACAAAATCGTGTTGGTGTGTCGTAAAATCCCATCTAACTAACTAACTTTATCATGAGTCGTTCTGAAACTATCAAAATTCTCGCAAATCCTTCTCAAACAACATTTTTACTAGTTCCTCGCACTTGCAGTCTCACCGCATCGCTGTGTTTATTATCAATATGGTACCGTCTAAAACATATTCGCATTATTCACCGGTGAGGGTTTTACGATTACAGAGATGGGCTGTTTGCCCCCAATGATATTTTGGGTATGAAAATATTATGCACAAACACACCATTCACGTATATGTCGACATGAACATACGGACCCACTGGTACTTAATGACTTAAACATGCGACTAAAATTGCATAAACTGCATCTATTCGTATGAAGGGCTGCCCTATTGGGAGATGTGATCTACAGCAATTGTTTCAGTCTTTATTTTCAAAAGTTATGAGACTACTGCGGCCTTAAGTCTTCTCTTTTCGATACAAAACCAGAATTTTCTGATCACTTCGCGCGTGCACCAGGGATGGTCTCAGCAGGAGGTGGCCGCCTTCTTGAATTTATTGCTGAAGAAAATGCAGAAATATATCTTTGTCATAGTTATAACTTTAAAACCCAAAGCCCACTAAGCTACGTTCAAGGTGTCTTTTTCCATATTTCCCCGCCAGCCCCGGATCTATAGCCGTCATATAGATGTATACCTTGCTTGCTCCAATATGAGGGCTTCCCCTCAGTGGCATACCGGGAAGGTAGTTGTCTCAACATCAGTTCCCATTGGGCAGCGTGAGTGGATTCATTATTAAGCTCAGGGCAAACATTAACATGATCCGCTGTCCCCATTTTACCGACGCATTAAATCGTTAGCGCGAGTCAGGCTACTACAATGGTCACATTGTAGTTTCTATTTTTGTGTCCTGTTTAGGTGCGCTGCTATGGCATTTTGGAGATAGTCAAATGCTTCATTCTAATGGTCACATATTTACAAATACCACAGAGCCTTCACATGGGCTGAACTTCCAATGGAGTGTTGTCCCTGGACCTCACCAGGGGCCCTATATATGCATACAGGGTATTGTACATCTGCTACGCATACAATGCCATTCGAAGATGGTTAAATGCTTCATTTTAATGGCCACAATTTTGTAAAACTTCACAGATTTCGAAGTCTTCGCTTCTGGTCTCTCACAGAGCGTTGTCCCTCGACATTACCGGGCCTGGACGCCACACCCACAAGGGGACGATTTTCGCCGTTACGACGCCTTAAACCCTACTCCGATCGTACATGTTGGTTTGCCCCTACGGCGAAATTTTATGCCTATTTTTGAAACGTTTGGCTAGGCCACTGGCTACCCACAACTTTTGCTTGTACTTGTGCTCTTAATCTAACGACCTATCACCCAATTGGCGTTCCATAGACTTGTTTTTAAATATCTCACCATGTCGACTTTCTAAATTAGGATGTCAACATGGTAAGATAAATTATCTCACCATGTCGACTTCCTGAATAAGGATGTCGACATGGTGAGATAAATCATCTTACCATCTCAACTTCCTAAATCAGGATGTCGACATGGGAAGTTAAATCATCTCACCATGTCGACTTCCTAAATTAGGATGTCGACATGGTATAATAAATTATCTCACCATGTCGGCTTCTTGTATTAGGATGTCGACATGGTATGATAAATTATCTCTCCATGTCGACTTCCTATATTATGATGTCGACATGGCGAAATAATTTATCTAGCCAAATCGACTCCCTTAATTGGGATGTCAACATAGTGAGATAATTTATCTTACCATGTCGACTTCCAAAGCAAAGGATGTCGACATGTCAAGATAAATTATCCCGCCATGTCGACTTCTTAGAAAAAGGGTGACAACTTGGTTAGATAAATTATCTTACCATTAAGACATACAGACTGGCACTTTAGGAACTCCGTACAGTATTACCGCTAACTCCAAGTTATTATGAGAACATATGGATATGATGTCACAGAGCAGAAAGTGCTCCCTCGTTAGGAGGAAAAGCGCGTATCATCGCAAGTTACACCAACAAATACAGACAGCTGATTTGTGCACCGTCAGGAGATACGCCTGAACCATGAATCTATCTAACCAGAACCCTAACCTTACTTTTAACTCGGAGTATATTTTCGGCCAAGGGAATCTTCGGTCTATAGCGAACCTTCGATCTAGGGAACCTTCGATCTATGGGTATTCCTCCTGTCCGGATTTTGTACTGATTGGCTATTTCAAACAATTACTGTCTCTCCAATCCCAGCATGTGACCATTTAAATTTTAGAACGTGAAGATATATACAGGGGTTATCATGAGTCAATAACTTAACGAACATTTAATAAAAATAAAAAAAAAACATTTAATATAATGAATGAGACTTTGCAGTAATATTATGTCTTCCTTCTTGTGCTATATTTTGGTGTTGTCTGCATGGACTGAGTAATCCATAGAAAACGAATCATGAATTGTAGGTAGCAGTACACAACACAATTTTTACTGAATGAAGAAATCTTAAGTCAATCACTACAGAAAAAGAGCAAATAAAATGAAGGGCTGGGCCACAGACGGCAGGGGCGACCGCCCCCTATCATTTGCAAGAAAATAGGAAAAGTGAAGAAAAAAAGAGCAACCTTAAATTAACAAAAAATTCTCAAAGGGGAGGGGTAAACCCTTTTCCTTAGACCCCTCCCAGGACGGCCCTCTCTCATCCAACCAAAAATTAGAATTCACTAAATCATGAACATTTTCCAGCCACATATGATTAGTTTCAAAAATATACCAAAGACAGCACCATTTTGTATCCAAGCAACCTTAAATTAACAAACACCCCTCCCCTTATACCATCCCGAGGACGGCGTTCACTCATTCCATGCTTTGCCCCCTATCAAAATGGCCTGCTTCCCCTCTGCCCATGAGAGGTCCAATCTGTATTAACTTCAAGGTTAACGAAACAGAACTAAAAAACAAAGGAAGCAAAGCATTCTTTATCAATGTGAGGAAGTTATATAACCGCTGCTTGCCTCAAGCTTACTTTGGGTCACAAATGTAGTAACTTCGTATGCTGATATCGCGAGAAATACATGTCCGATTTGAATAGATGTTCCACCACATTGTATAGATTAAGTTCCTTTTTCACAAACAAAAACTATATTTTCGCTTCAACCCTTCCTTTACCATCTAGGTACTCTTCATTAAAATTAAGATTCTAATTGATTTTGGTGAGGGTTAAAGCTCATTTGAGGTCAAAGAAAGTAAAATGGTAACAAGACTTACCAGCTTGATGTTTCGAGAAGTGATACTTTTGAAGATAACTAGTATATTGACAATACACATTGACTTCAAAAAGTTTAATGATTTTGGTGTGATCAAATGTCAGGTGGGATCACAAGAGGTGAGAATACCTCAAGGAAGATAACTTTGAGGGATCCGATACTTAGTATATAGGCTATACATATTACGTTAAGATATCAGTGTATGAAGAAAGTCAAAGGTCATTTAAAATTTCCAGAGATCCAACTTTAAAATGTTGTAAGAATAGTATGTCTCATGAACTATAAATAGAAAATGTCAAGACTTTTCTACCTGCACCACTTGGCACTGCCTAGCAGCCTCAATACTGCCCAGAACTGCCTGGCACCGCCCGACACCATTCGGAACTTTTCAGACTGTAAAAATGAAAAGTACTACTTTCATTCGGCAAGATTTAATAAAGCGGGCTGATTTGTTTTGGTTCAGTTAAGTCGAAGAACTTGTTTAATTATATCTATTTAAATGTATCGCAACAATAAAGGATAGTGATAGTGATAGTAGCCAGTAAACAAAGAGAGGACTACTGCACTGTTTACGAGTTTACTTTAACGCATCATTTTCTTACATCATCCAATCCCAATTGTCATCAAGTTTGAAAAGGAATTTGTATTTGTATGAAAAATATCCGTTGCATATGGAGACAAAGTTAGCATTTGTATTGTTGGCAATACCTGATAGGTCAAGGTTTGAATCGGTGATGGAGATAACTTTACATTTGTATAGACAAAGTACTGAGAATATCTGAGTAAATGAATTGCTATCATCAAAAAGAATAGAATAAAAATGTATTTCCTTTGCCGCACTGAATTATGTTATACATAAGGGAATAAAAAACCTGCAGGGTGGCTCTCATAACAGGTCGGGTCGTTTGGTCAGAAACTTACTTAAACCATCCACATATCGCTGTCAACCAAAAACTTGATAAACCCATAAATTCTACACGTGGGAACGGGTATCTATGTAATGCCAATATTATGAAACTATTCAATATACGTTAAAAATGGAATAGGTGAGGGACATACGTGAATTACACGACATTTAAGAAAGCGTCAAGATGATTGCCACATAATGAAAGTACCATTTTTGAAATTTTTTTTACTTAAGATTGCTGACATTTTGGACTCCTAATGGTAGCAAAAGAGGTAAAATTAAAATCCAAAAGATAGGCACCGTGCAAAACATTTCGACTTTCATTTTAGCTTTCGTAATGGGTTGAGAAGGCTTCTAACTACACTGTAATGTGCATACATCATTAACACCATCTTGCATCGATGCCAACATGGCTGAAATTATCACGCAATTCCGCAGAAAGTTTTTTTTACATGAACCCGAAAATCCATCAGAATGATTAATATCTTAGAAGGACGTTTCTATCGTTATTTATAATGTTGTCGTCGGTTTATGTAAATAATTTAATGTAATAATTACTGAGCATACGCAATATTCTGCTTACAGTCAGCTTCTACAAGGATAACCTAAGCCAATAGTTCAACTAGTTGAAAGAATGTACATGTAGTTCACTTTTAACTCAGCGCCAAAGTTTTACTACAATGGTTACAGTGACAGTATGTGGTCTTCTTGCAACTTTCTTTCAAATGTGACTTATAGTTTCAAGCTCTACGCAAAGTAACTAAGTTACCATATTTCATAATCACTTGGGTTTGGACAAACTGCCTTAAAAATTAATGTTTATATCTACTTTAGCGAATGATTCATTATTTATATTTTTTTATTTTATGTAATCTGTTAAGTTGTACATTTTTCTGTTGTAGGGGTATCCACGTTTACAAGCTTTGCAAAGCTTCCTGTGGGTACTCCCCGGTCTATCACCTGTATATATGTATATAAATACTGTACCTATCAAGTATATAAATGACCAAAATAAAGTTGTTGGAACTTGAACGTGATTACAACAAAATATCTCTTGACTTTATTTTTGTAGAGTTAATCTGATTTGCCAAAGCTTTACTGATTTGATTTGAATACATCTCAAACTTAAATTGCAGTCCGTAGTACTCTGTACCTGAGACGGAAAATAAATGCCGGTCTTTTAAATATTCATTACAATTTTTACGACGTTTTACAAATAGTTTCATGTTACTACGTTTTCTATTATTTAAGACAGATTTTACTGCAAGTCTTGCATATTGCTGTTGGAGTACGGTGTGTGTTAAATGTTCACAATGAAGTCCTGTGGAACTTTCTTCAAAGAAAGTGATAGACGTTCTTCACCTGGATCCCCAATGCACTTCAAGCCTTTAAAAAATTCTTTTGTTAAAGTCAAATGTGCACACCCATCTCGGCAATTAACCCAATTGGATTAGAAACGTAGCATTAAAAACACTCTTGTAACCACCCTCTTTAGACAGGACGATAACACGATCTTTTGAGGTCTCTGATTTTGAAGATACTGCCAGTGTCAAAAACAGGAAATTACTGTTTCTGGGGTGGTTACTCCATCAGTCATATTTTATGTTGCCAAGTCCAATGTACCCGGAAGTGTATCCTACTCACAGGAATTTCCGATTCTTTGAAAAACGTCTGGGAAGTGAAAAAAAAGTATCAAATAATAACAGATTTTTGCAATTATTGTGTTCAGAATCGAAGTCTTCAGTACTCTTTCTGACAACTCCAGTCACTTGTGGAAACTTTTTAAGATACAACCCTGGAACCGTCAAATTATTTTTATATTACAACCAGGTTTTAAGTATGATAGCATTCATCAAGGTAATATTTTCTTAACAAAAGTGACCTGGGATTTTTTACTGATATACAGTCCGGGTGGTGGGCTTGGTGAGGTGGCTGCGAAGTGTGTTTGGGTGGTGGAGTAGTGTTTCAGTTATTAGGACAAGAAAACACCCTTCATCATGATGCTGATGTTAATTAGTTGGAATTCCGTTTTTTGTTCACAGATTTCCAAACTTTATTTACCTGTATGCCTGATGAAGTTCTTACCTTTTTGGCCGTGTCTTTGTGTTCTCTACTTTGGAATAACTTATTGGTCACGCCTGGCAACTTGATTTTCTATATCAGTTGAAGATTCCATAGATGATTCAATACCGACAATACTAACTTGATCGGAGTCCCTTGGTGGCAAAGGAGGAAGCGGAAAACTGGTAGTAGATTTACTAACTGCATCAATACGTGAGTGCTCGTTTCCTTCATTTGAAAGACAGGATGAGTGTTCTTCTTCATTTGTAAGGCAAGATCCTCGGTTCTTAAAATTAAAATAGACAACCAAAGGAAAAGAATAAGTTTTGTACCGTCATTTATTTTTTCACCACTGACGAAGATTATATGCATCAAAAATACAACAAATATAGCAAGCAAAATGTCTTTTCAATTTACAAAAAAAAAAACAAAAAAAAAAAAAACAAAGTTTTCTACTTGCCACGGTGAACTTTTGGGAGAAAACAGACTCAGTTTTAAAACAATATGAGAAATATAGTTTACAAGATTAGTGCACGTTTGCTTAATGACAAAGACAAAACTTTACCATTTACCATTTACCATTTAAAATTAGTTTACCACCAAAGAAGGCATCAGTGCCAATTACTGGAATATAAAGGCTGTCTCTCTTGCGCGCGTGCGTTAAAATAAAATTCATTTTTTGACGTATTTTAAAGTGTACCCGAAGTCTAAAATTTCAAAAACAAAAGTTACAGAGCTTGCAAAATGTATCCAAATGGTCCAACTCCCATCTTCACAGGGCATTGTTGAGCTGAGATATAAAATGTTGAAGCTTATCACCCGGTTCTCATGGCATTTACAGTTCTAACTGTTAATGGTGATATACCGTTATCAGCAAAAACTTTATTCACTCAATATAAAATGGGAGATTATGCAACAATTTGTGATGTCATGCTTATACTACTTAAATTACTGCCTTTGTTTTTCTTTGTGTTTTCGAAAGCCACGGCACCTTGTGCCAAAATGTGATTACCAGCTTACTGTTAAAGGGTGACTTGACTATACCACCCCTTTCCATTCAACATGCTTTCATTCTTAGCAAGAAAAGAGTCAATTTTTCAATCTCATAAAAACATTTTAATTTTAAAAGGAAACAAAGCAAGGTTATGAGAGTTGTACAAAGAGGACATCACAAATTATTGCCAAATCAACTTTTTCAATTAAAAAGAATATCTTTCAGCATTATATTTCAGCAATGGAGTAAGCTTGAAAGATGGAAGTTAGATAAATGAGATTTATTCCCAACGTCTAGAATATATGTTGTTGTAATTCTAGACCTTAAGTACACTTTAAAAAGTTCTGAATAGTAACTTTTACATAGGCTGAAGAGTACATAAATATACAAGTAACGTTGGGCGGGGATATTGTCCAATATGATAAGGATTGTAAACATTTGCCTCTTACTGAAACTTCAGTCTCAAAACTTCTGTCTCAAACGTGACGAGAACATTTCAATCATATTTTATTTTCAAAATATATTTCAAAACTCTCGCAAAACAGATTTTTCATAATGTGTAATCAGATTTTGAGAGCCTACCTGTTGCTCATATTGATGAATAATAACCGGCAAACTCCCTGACGTTTCTGTAAACAAAGCTATAGCTTTTCATTTTTCATGATAAGAAAGTGTAGTGACTCATACTGAAAGACAGATTTATAGTTCCCCTGTATTAATGGTTTGACTAAAAGAGATGCAAGTGATGGAAACAGAAAATTAACGCAAGACTTAACTTTGCTATTTTAATTTTAAAATATGTGTTATTGTAAAACAAGTGGTGATCAAGTTTTGTTTCAAAGATCATGTCAATATCAGAAACAATTCCTTTCCCTTTGTCAAATTTGCTCGATTCAGAAATCTAAGACCGTTTTAGGCATTTTGTTTCATGTTTTCCCGTTTGGTAGGGTGGTCTTGGCGGAGCGAGGATAAAAGCACTGCTAACAGATGACATAGGTTCAATCCATCTTCTTAAGCCTCGTTCACATACGTCGTACGATTTGTTTTGTCGTGCAATGTTATCGGAGCTACGACAGAGGAGACTGACGTACGATTGCCAAAGGTGGATTTGAGTAGCGTTTACATAAAACATGTGTTGTACGACTGTCGTGAGAAAATAAAGGCTGTGGAAGGTAAATCGTACGATGTTCCTACGACAGTCGTACTATCCTCGTGCGATTGTCGCAAGACGAAGAAAACGTCGCACAATAGTCCTGCGATGTTTGGTTGTTGTACGACTATCGAACGAGTGCTACACGAATATTAAACGTACGATGGTGGCACATTATTAGGACCGTCGTGGGTTTAACGTAGGAGGATCGATTCTGAATGCCTCATATTACTCACAAATCGTCCGAAATTCATACGCATATCGTAACAAAGTCGTACGATGTCGTAGGGTCTCGTATGACAGACGAACGACATGGGCATGACGTGGAGATTTCGTAAGAAGCAAAAAATAATTTTGAACATGTTCAAAACTCAACAACAGTTGGTCTACGTCAGCATCCTCTCGTACGTCACCTGAATTTCCTACATTGGGGCCGTTTTGCTTCTACCATTTTATGGGTATTTAGTATCTTTTGTCATTTTGTTAGACCTGAATTTAATTTGAAAAGTTCTGAAAATGTAGGTTAGTTTCCACATTCAAATTCCGGCATGTACATATATGAACACATACATATACATATATGTACCTACATACATACATATATACATACATACTTATATACAAACACATACATATAAACAGACATACAAATATGCATATATATACAAATATGCATATATACACACATTTACACTCCTCTTTAATTATATATTCATGCATAAACATCTACATGAATATACATATATAAAATGAATATGCAGTTATATGAACATACATTAATACATTATCTTCATGTAAGCTTATATGAAGTATATACCCAAATTCCGATGTCACTTTGAAGCTGAAAATTGATCTAAATTCATCGTTTTTCACCCTGACCATTTTAAGATTTCTGTATTGCAGCCAAATCGGTGTTTTGAGTGAAGGTCTTACTTATTTTGACACCATTATATTCAGGGCTCTTGAAACCATAAAGTTTACCCTTCAAGTCAAAGTTCGAGGTTATTCTGAAGCTGAGATATAGAGAAAATCTGCTGCACAATGGACATTTTGAAAAAAAATAATCCAAAGTGGAGTTTGCGCAAGTGGCTTCCTTGATATCCTGAGTCAGTCATGGCGTTTTCAAAATATATGTTTGTCAACTCCTCCAAACTACCCACAAAACCAAAACGTGGAACACAGCCAATCAGACTACGACATTAGTGTGACAGTGTCTTATTGAACTGTTTAAGGGGGTGAAATCTTACACGGTTTTTATGGTATAAATATTAATGGATAAATAAGTTTTTGTCTCAAAAACCCAAGTATAATATCCTTTATACAACCTACATAATAACGCTATTCCACACTAAACTGTGGCAACATCAGTCCACTTTTATACAGTTCTTCGGTACAGGCAGCTGCTTGACCCGTTGCATATTCATATAAGGCTCTGATTGGCGTTGGTTAAGTTGACTATAATGCGTACGGTTTTATCAAAACAGCATGGAAATTTTCACCATTATTGGAGGGTTTGATACAGTTAGCCTTTAACGCTGTTATTTACTGTCACTATATAAATGATTTCATCCACGAATATCCTAGTTAGTGTATTGGTAAGTACAGACAACATAAAACCTTACAATTTAACTTTCTTGATACACATGGGATCACTTAGGTTGCTATGCCACTTGAACATACCGTTTTCAGAACCTCTAAAGTGCTCCAGTTCATGGATTTCCACATCAGTAGAAGATATTTCTTTGCTTCTTAGGCATACATCTTCATAATGGTGATTACTTGTTCTATAAGAAATATTACGCCCATCACTTGGTGAAATCTGTGATAAGAAAGGGAACTGAAATCTTTACAGAACACTTAACATTAAAGGCTTCCTACAGTTGTATACCTTTACCTAAAAAAGCTTGCTGGCCAATCAGGTGATGGCTGCTTAAAAATTGAAGAACACTTGAAGTTACTGAAGGAAGACTTATAATAGCTGAAAGGTAAATTTTTGGTGATACTCCTAATAAGTTGCCAGCATAGTAGCTTAAAGGTCTGTAGACGTGTAAATGTGATGCCTGCCTAATTGGTGTAAAAGCATTAGAAATGATAAAATAGCCGCAATATCCATTAAACTCCATCAAATATTGACCATTTTACAAGACAATTACTATTTTTCACCTACGTCATGAATAAACATGAGCTACTTTTGCAAATTTGTGTCACCTGGGTTTAATGTTATCCCTTGTTAGTCTAGCCATCATTTCAAGGACAGCTGTAATTTTGGGATGCCCCGAGAAGTTAATTTTGGAAGTAGCTTTTTAATTCTTTGAAAATATCCACATTAAACACCAAACAAGAAACTAGCTTTTAAATAATCAACAGATAATTTATAAAGGAAAAACCAAAGAAATACAGACACTGTGCAACACTCTTCATCATACTTTTGCATAGCTAATGAACAATTCCCACAAATGGTCAAACTTTGAAGAAAAATAATTTGAGAACCGTTAGAGATATTCAAATAATTCCAACGGATTTTTTATCAGGAGATCTTAATCTCGCTTTGTTGAATAGAACAACTGAATTTTTTACATGTCCACAGACCTTTAACTGTCCAAGCTCTCTAAATTGCAATGCAACAGCCATCATGAGAGAAAATCTTAAATGCGTTTCCTATATATCAAAATATGATAAAAATGACATAGAAATTAGGAATTGTATGTGGTTCACATATCATTCGTGGTGTTGTTTATATCCTCAGAAATGGTAATAAAAGGGAAAACAGAATTAAGCAATGAATTACTAAGAAAACCTCTAGAAAATTGCCTGTGGACTAACCTTTCTTGCATACTTATGTACAACCGCTCTTGATGGCTTGCGAGGATCTGTTTCAGATAAAAATGTGAGTTTTTTTCAAAAGATTAATATTTTCTAGCGGCAGCAATATTTTTGAAACGAGTGGGAACACTGACCACAAACAGAATTTTACTATTATTCACAATAAAGTCACACGGCTTAGGTAGATCATGTTCAATGACGGTTTTTGTCATGCGTATACATTTGTAAAAATCATCTATACGCCTAACCAGAGTCTCAGTGAGCGTGTAACACCTGGATCAGATGTACATGGTAAAATGAAAATGAGATTTATTCCTTTCTCTGTACAGTGACACATTGAAAGGGACATAACTAAGCTATTACTTGATTTATCTGTCGGTTAATAAGTTCTGAATGCTTTGCCACTGCTGTCCTGACGTAATTTGTTTATTGAAATCCATCAGTGAAGTCTTTCCTTACGTCCTTGTTATGAGAAAATGTATCCATGTCAAAATGGGAGACTATAAAAACGCAATTCCAAAACACTTTGCGATAGAGTTCAACTGTTGCACTTTAACAAGCAATCACTTTCCCCGTTTTAGGGCTTACGCCATCTATTTAAGTTTACTGAATATTTAAGTGGAAACCAAAAATACTTGCAGTGTATAACCAATAATCGTTTAAAATTTTTCAAAATATTTCTGCATTTTGGATTTGAGTCAAGCTAAGGAAGTTAATGGTACTTGAATAAAACTTAGGTGACAATCCCTGTAACGTAGTCCATAAATGATGCACCAAACGAGCTGTGAATGTTTCTTTGCATTCGTGAAACGTATCGCAGAATGTTTACACGGGACTGTATAAGACCAAATAGAGCATTTTAAATTAAACATTTACAATAAGAGTCATCTGTCGGGTTAGTGCGTATTACGATCAACAAGCTAACAACCTTCCTTTTATTTACGAATCTTAGATAGAACTAAATCAATGTTACTTTGGTCTGTCACTCAATCCACAAACCTTGGAAAGATATATGTAATGCAATATTTACTTTTAGAAAGAAAATGTGCAAGAGTCGAAATACGAATTAGGGTACTAATTCACAAATACAATTTAATTTTGGACACAAAAAGATAGGCAGGAAAAAAATCAAAATCCAAATTACAACCATTTTCAGGGCTCAATAACTGCACATTGTAAAGGATGAACTATCGTGCCTCAGAGAAGCCTATAGTTTAAAACTGGAAGTAGACAAGTCAAAATCTACAACCAGCAGCAACTACCGAGGGGTCCATACCGACAGACTCTGGTTCTTTTTCAGCTTCGTAGTCCTGTGCTCTTCCAAGTCCTCTGTCAAATTCAAAATATAACAATTGGTAGCCAACTTAAACTAAATTATTTTCTTTATTTAAATGTAACTTTCGACATGATTAAACATTATGATGGTTCTTAAGTGACTTTATCCTAAGATGGATCTTGGTTGCTGTCATGTAGACTAAAAAGTAAGTTACATCTTTAAATATATTGCTGTTTGTAAGGTACAACTTGAGAGCACGCCCAATTAATAAAACTGTGATTAATGAAAACTCTGTTTTATAGATGCAGTGTAGCGTAAGGGAATCTTTAATGAGTGATCATTAGACTTCAAGAACACCACCTATTTTGCCTAATAACTTCATGTCCGTGGCAACCTCAGTCATGCCTACTGCTAGTTAAAATATAGAATCATACAGATTAATGGTTTGATGTTCAATCAATTGCCGACAACCCAGTTTGCGCTACCGTATTACAATGGATGCACAACAACTCACAAGACCACAAGCACAGATGTAATGTACTTTTGCCATATAAAAATGAACATTAGAGGTAAACAACAATTCTGCTTTTGCTTTTAAATTGTTTTGAGCATTTTTTGGTATGTACGGAAGGTTTATGTATATAATCGATGTATCCTTATTAACACGGTACTAAGAATGTAACCAGTATTTTGCTAAACTGAAACTGTATTCAAGTAAGACTTGATAGGCAAGATCAAGACTATCAGCAGAAAAACAACACTTCTGTCCAGATTTTCCATTGCAAATGGTAACATATGGTTGTAATTGTTATGTAGAAAGGATAACGTTATCGGTTGCTTCGTCTTGTATCTTATTGAAACTTTGTAAACATTTCAATAAGACTTGAATTTTACCGGTTCAAATATTGTCTTTTGTTTGTTGATGGCTTTCTTGCAAAACGTTCATGAGTGACGGACTGTTAATGTTGTGAATACAAAAGACGTTCGTTAGTATTTATTGTTTCATTTCAACAATTTTCGATCAGGTTGGTTTGTAATCTCTTCGTTTGAGCAGTTTCTTGTAATGAAATGCGAAAAGAAAAAAAAATAAATGAAAAACAAATATTTTAATTACAAGACAAGCTTGAAAAACCTTCAG
>WURT03446513.1:0-22460 GCA_009936505.3 Holothuria glaberrima
AAACTAAAACTGTGATTACAAATTGACACTACATATTAAAAGCTAAATTTCGCCCAAATATGGCACCATTTGCCATAGACACCTTCCAATTTCATTTTTTCTTCAAAGGGGAGGGGACATCCCTCCCCTTAGACCCCAAGGACAGCGATCCATATATGGTGAACCCCCCTTAGACCCTCCCCCAGGACAGCGATTTGCAGAGTGAAAAGTCCCCCCCCCCACACTTTTGGAGATGGATCCACTCCCTTGGGAGTGGGTGAGGTGTAATTTCAACTGAGTGATGGATCTATTTTAATAATTTTTTGTCCCAAATCGTTTTTATTTTGTAGACCAACAAAAGTTTCGTAAACTCCTTGCAAACTATTCATATTTTGGAGGCTGGGGCTGGGGCCGTTTGAACCCACCGTTACCCATGGATGGACGCCTTATGAACACCATGTTCGAGCAAACTATACAGTTTCAAAATGCAATGACATATAAATACACTGAGAAGAAAGGGATTGGATATTTGCAACAACTTTTAGAAGCCGTAAATTTCTGGCAACTACACCCCAACTATGGGTTATAGAGTCTTTTTCATCTTCCACGGCGTGACGTCATACTAGGTGCATTTTTTATGATTTGCTGATGGTATCTACACGCAACCCTCATACCGGTAATCCTGATGACATAAATGTCAACTTCAGATGCTTTATCGCAAACTTTTGCATCAACATTTACAAATAAACCGTACTTCTCCATGATAAATTACATCAAGGTTGACTGGTAGGTAAACTATAACATGACATCACTGTTTGTATGCTTGCAACGTGTAGGGGCCTTTGCTTACAGTTAGCCTAAGCGCGTAGCGTTTCTCTGTGCAATTACTTCAATCAGTCTGTAGACAACTTGTTCATTTCATGTATTGTTTCTTTTCTCAACCATAATCATACATGAAAAATTTACAGGGCATCATGTGAGCAAAATATGTAGTGTTGAACATCAAACTAGCATATGAAATTTACATTCCCAGTAAAATATTGAAGGCATTCCAATTTAAAACAATGGTATTAAAATGCATTTATAAAAGCAGAAGAAAATCTGTGTGAGACATACATTTATCAGTATCATGACCATGCATACGGAGCCCCTAGCTCTAGAATCCCCACCAGCGTCAAACGTTCATTTTTCCACCCTTGACATTGAGGTATCCTCTTTCAAGTCACTAGCCATCTCTGAAATACGTGTAAGAGAAAATAATTTTAAAAATTGCCATTTTCATTTTGTTAATTCATTTCTTGGCATAGCAAAAATTTTAATGAATAGTAACACGAGTTACAATAGACATTAATCGCATTTCGCAACTGTCCTAATAACGTATTGAACACAGCTTAAATGAGACAAAAAAGATTATCAGTTATAGCCTACTACATATTAAGGACCGCTATAGTGAAAAATTAGCTTTGTCGTGCAAATTTTTTTCTCAACTCCTGATGTTAAATCAAACAAAAGACTCTATACAAAGATGAGGAATGGTAATTAGCGATTACAAGACCAAATAAAAAAAAATTAACTTTAACACACAACCGATCATACCACACATTAGTTAGTTATGCACTACGGTTGGGATGGGGTGATATCATCTTTAAAAGAAACACCATTTCCTGCGTTGTATAACTTTCAAGCCTTACAAGATACACAAGTTGATCGATCATTCAAAGCACAATTTACCACACCATGACCGTGAAGGTTAAAAGACAGAAGAACTCAAACTTAGGCTCAGGCCTGTAGCCAAGGGGGGCATTTTGGGGCCAGCCCCTGCTCCTTGGCTTGCCCCCTGCTCGACGGGCATAGTAAGGCCCCTATACAATAGCATACTTTCAAATTTTGATATTTTCCTCAACACATAAAGTGACAAAAGTTTGATTATTATTGTTTCATAGGCTCAATAATGTGGTTTGTTGGTCGCAAAGCCGGCAAGTTAAGCCCATGGTATGAGCGCTTTCAGAAATTATGAAACCTGCAGAAAATCAGAAATTTGAACTACTGAATTACTCCCCCAAACTCAGATAATGTCAGTAATAGCTCTCTAAGTCTATATCCTAGCTGTTTGTATGTTTCAATGACTTTGTGAGATATTTTGTGAAAATTTATGCTTTTCCGTTTAACCAAAACTTATCCATAGGCATAGTAGGCGGTCGGGCGGTCGGGCTGAAGACCCCAGCCAAAATTTTTTGTGAAAATTCGGGCAATATGCCGAAAATTTTTCGGGCACCTACTGAAAGAAAAATAAATTACAATGATGTAGCTAAAGGAAATTAATAGTTCAAAAAACTTCCTTGGTAATTAAAATAAAGTTCTGATTTGAATTGCACCAGTTACTATATATTCGATAATTCACCATTGTGTTTTCCAATGTTTAACTTATGTTATTATTATCATAAGTGGCATACTTAAGCCCATTGGGCCATGTCCCCCTCACTGATGCTGATTTTTTTTTAATACCCAAAATACATAAATATTTTAACACAAATTTTTACTTCAAAAGTAGCAAATGTAGCACCAGATGGTATGTAAGGACATCTAATTTTTCAGAATTTTTCAAAGTGGGAGGAGGACACTCCCTCCCTTAAACCCCTTCCCCAGGCACACAGCATACTGATGCCCCCATGAGAGAAATCCTGCCTACACCACTGATTTTTATCATCATTATTGCAAGGACTTCTCCAGAATTTATAACCAATGTAGAAGGGTAATATCACTGACAGTGATCGAATGTAATTAGTATGCGATCATTGCGATGTAATGAATGACGCGTGTCTATGTGATATGTCCACTAATCATTCTGAAAGCGCGAAAATTTTTGGTTTCATTTTTCGGGCAATTCTTTACAGCCCTCCCCTCCCCCAACCAAATTGGGCTCCTACGCCCATGAACTTATCGCCCCTGAGTTTGGCTTGGCCCCCCTGCTCTCCAAGTCTGGTTACGGGCCTGCTTAGGCTATCTCACCTTCGCCCGGTCTAGACCTCACAACTCACTCAAAGCTTAAGTTGGCTTTCAAGCCCATAATTTCCCCAAAATTCAACTGACCTCATTTTTGCATCAATGATTCTTCATCTGTTCCACTTAAACAAGTTCCATATGACCATATTTTATTTGTTAAGATGTAGAAAAAGTTGTCCCAAAGTCTGTTTTTGGCACTTCATAAATAAAATAAAACTATCAGTCTACTGATGGAGGGAATGAAATGTAAGCAAAACACTAGGATCCGGCAGAATACCAATGTACAGATGTATTCGAAAATACTTATACTATGGGCTTAGAAGATAATTTCGAGTTCGACTCAACGAAATATCGGTATTTCTATTGTCCATACCCATGCATGTAACCCCTTGTAATTGAAACGCCAGAAAATTTCGTGATTACTTTACTTTTCCTTCTTGGAGCCAACATGGTTTTTGATTACGTAATTTATTTTCTCTCAGGGAACTTACAGATACATTCGATAATATCGACTAAATTTCAAAAAGCAATATTCCGGTATTTGTTAATCGACATATCCCTAGTCAGCACATATCATGGAATCATGAATCGGAAGACACGACTAACATTTAATAATTTGGAAAGATAAAATCCTTTTACAGGGTAAATAATGTCTTTGGATTAATGTAAGCCACCTCTAAAATCAATTAGACATGCTCTCACTCATTGGTACGAATAAGAACGTTAATATTTGATAACTAACATTTTCCATGACTGCAAAACATTTTAAGAAATTACACTTCCTTTCAGGGGCGTAACGAAGGTGTAATTTGGAGGGGGGGGGGGGGTTGTAGAGATCATGTTTTGCCGACAGATCTGGTGATGCGTAAAACGAGCGTGAAACGCGAGCTTTGTCCAGAGGCTCGCCTTAGGGCTCCTGGTGGGGTCAAGGGGCAAAGCCGCGGTGGGGGCCGAGGAGGCGAAGCCCCCTAAGCTCTAAGGTTTTACCATATTTCTGGTTAAAAAATTAAGTCCAAGGATAGGTATATTTTGGTTCATAATAAATTAATCAATGCAAAGATTCCTAATAATGTCTAAGAATTCCTGAAAATCCGGCCTGGGGGAGGGGTGTAAGGGGAGGGGTGTCCCCCTCCGTCTTGAAAATTTTTTGAAAAATTAGGTGTCCTTACATGCAATCTGGTGCCACATATGCTTAGTTTTGAAGTAGAATTTGTGTTTAAAAAATTAACTTATGTTTAGGAACTAAAAAAGTGGCATCAGTGAGGGGGAAGTGATGGCTCAATGCCCCTTGCGTGCTCCACTGATGCGTTCTATATCGGTTACATGTTGTTGTTCAGAAGTTAACGCCTGAGTGTGCAGTGAAGGGAAGACACGCGCGGCTCGCATTAGTTTTTTCCCATAATGTTTGCGGGTAAATCAGATCCTCAGGATTTTGCGAAACGTGTTCAAAGCTTGAAGTCAAGGTAAGGGGTTAGAAAACGGGCTAATGATACCCTCTCCATGGCATTTGGGAGTTGTTGATCACATGCTGATGATAAAAGTGAGGTATTATGTCCATAAAGTACTTTTTCAAGAATGTCATATGCAGTGTTTTAGCTAGGACGTTTTCTCAATACGACATTTTCTGATTTGTGGCCTCGGGGAGGGGTCTAAGGGGAGGGGGACACCCCATCCACCCCCTCCCCTTTAAAAAATTTTTGGAATTTGAAAGGTGCCTTGATCGCAAATGATGCAATATTTGAGTGTATTTCTGCCCTAATGAGGAACCAAAAAATCTTGGTGACAAATATTTTACTACATAAAACTATTGCGCCGCGGACGTTATGCACGGAATCAGTCTTCTTTCTAAACTTCTAGATGAAAGTAGGGGAGTGGGGCTCTGCTGAGGCTGATTCTGTCAAGATTTACACCCACATTGAATTTGCTTGTCAGAATTTTTGTGCGACATTTGTCGCCGTTAATGCGACATTGTTGCACAAATAGGGCTGGCTAAAACACTGGTCATATTACCCGAAATAACGCGCCTATACGGAAGCCTTAAATTCCCTTTCTTTCCCCGGGTTGTTTTCCCCGAGTTGCCGACGGACTCGGTCACTCGTCCAATCACACCGACGGCCGTTGATACGGCCGTCACATGCATGATGAATTTGCCGACGGGCCTTCAACGTGAATGGGCCAATTAGATGAAGAGCCGAAAATCGAAATAGCCAATAACAGGCTGACCGCCCGTTCCCGTTCTCTCTTTCTCTTTTTTTCTTTCCTTTCTCCGTCTTCCCTTCTACTCCCTTTCTTCCCCTTTCCTTTACCTTCTTCTTCTTTTCCTCCTCTCCTCTTTTTGCCGACAGACCGAAAATTTGCCAACAGCGACCAAATATTGGCGGGTGTGACACCCCCACACCCCGCTCGTTACGGCCCAGCTTTAGCCTATGACCATCTATAGTGGACGTTAGACTTTCCACAAGTCTGCCGAGTAAAAGCATTCTTTTTTCGGTTTCTGATTTGAAGCCCGGGGCTTGGAACATCAGGTAGGAATATCCGAGAAGGTAACGACCAATCACGGATGCGATGACATGATGCGTTGATCCAAACACATTCCAAGTGGTCTAGAATGAGATAAAAAGCAAACTGAAGGATGACAATTGATAAATTTGACATTTTGAAATGTATCATCAGCTGATCAGTGTAGATAGTAACGTCACCAATATTGTGTCCCATTTTAGAAGTATGATGTTAATGGCCATTTAAATAATGATGAAACAACATCGCTCATAATTACTTTTATTAGAATGTAACATGTGACACACAGGAGTGGAGCCAAATGAGATGCACGGGCCATGCCCTCCCGTAAGGGAATTCTGCCCCCCATCCCAAGAAATTTACAGGTTTCGTCAGTTAGTTAGATGAGGTTTTACGGCTCAGTTTCTAACCAATTGTTTTAAGTCGGGCCGGCCACGGCCTTTTTCCAGTTGTGGCTCACTGACTTATTTTCCCTACTCCATTGCTTATGCAGTTATGCTGAGCACCATGCACAACGGCAGTAGGTTCCATTTTTAAAGTCTTTGGTATGACTCGGCCAGGATTCGAATCCGCGACCTTTTGGTTTCGTCAGGGGGCTCTAATGTGTAAGATAAAATATGTAGTCCCCGACGAAAGCCAGTTGCCTCGACGATTTAGCTTACTTGATTTTGCTCTAAATTACTGCAAATTCTTCCATAAAATTCCAAATTTCTTTATTGTCCTCCCTAAAAATCCAAATTTTTGTAATTTTCTTTGATAAAACCTAACTATTTCTAAGTTTCCTCGATAAAAGCCCAAAATTTTTCAATTTTTTTACAATAGAAACTTAAAATTTTCGCAGAAAATTTTAATTTTTTCGAAAATTCCACATCCTTTCGGCAACCGGCGTCGCCCATGTGTGGGGGCTTGGGTTTGCTGCCCCAGTAGGGGAGCTTGGCCTCCTGTCGGAAAAATCCTGGCGTCACCCCTGGGTCAGATTTCTATTCATATTACAGCAGTCGATTTCGGAAGGGGTTATCAGGTTTCATTGGGTGGGGAGGAACTAAAAACTTCAAAATTCGTCACAGCAACTTCCATTTGGAGCAGCTGCAGGTTGTCGAGAAGACCAACTTATACAGCTCGTGTAGTTACTCAGTTGTATGTGACTTAACTTAAGATATTAGATCACCTAGGCGACTTTTAGAAGTGTCAATTCTACAGAACTTCATCTACTTTTTCCACCAGTCCTGAAATATTCCGGGCGGTGGACGTTTGCTTAATGTCTGTCTCTAGTCAGGATGAGGGTTTAAGACGTAATTCTTTTCAAAGTAAAATTCGTACCGCCTGTTACAAAAATCGTTCTTACACTGTAACTGATCAGTATCGTGTGAAATAACTTTTAAAGAAACTGTATTACCATTCGACTCAACACAAGGTCCGGATATGCGAACATGGCAATGCCTAAGAATAGCACACAAAATGGATCAAATCGGAGGCGTGTACTCATTTGTAGAGAATTCTGGGTCTGGCTTTCCACATACTCCGCAAAGATGAGGTGGACTGCGTTGCCAGCCAGGGAAAATATAAACCCCGGCATGGAAGTTTCCTTGAAAGGAAGAGAATCGTGAATGAATCCTAACACTTTACAACGAATTCCTTTGTGCTTATAATTATAGGGAGAAAACGGTCTCCCCGAGTTTATTTTCCAAATTCTGCTTAGTCTTACAAATTTCTTATTTTGCCTACAGGTATCTTCCATTATGTTTCTGTGTAAACATTTAATATTGAATAGCCTATTGAAGGTGAACCAAGGGTTTATTCTGCATGAATTTAACAGATAAGTAACAAAAACAGTGTCACATCATTGATAGGAGCCATTCCTGAATAAGGATAACGGGGTACACTAATGCAGTATTTTTGAAGTTTTCTTGAAATCTGAAACCAAATGAGTTTTTGAGCAGTTGTGCAAATAAAGTTAGAAAATATTTGCCATATAATAATCGTTTCATATGACACGAATTTTAGCAGCATATTTCAGTACAACTGTACATGACTGTGGGTCAAGATTGTTCAGCATCAAAAATTTAACTTCTGAAGCCTTACCATCAAGATGATGACGATGACGATGACGATGACGATGACGATGACGATGATGACGATGACGATGACGATGATGATGATGGCGTTACGGATTTTCCGATCTGTTTCTACGAATCAATTTTTGTAAAGTGATATCATCCCAGTGTAGTGTGCTATTGAGATGCGGTTTTCACCAACAAATAGAGAAATCTTCCCGATTTCATTAATGCCCAAACTTAATTATCGGAATATGTTTACAAAAAAGTTCTCACCGGAATGTGTTGCAATGGACTGGCCGGGTCAGGGGCCATCCCAAGGTAAGGCAGGTGACACATTGTCTCCAGATAGTCGCCTGAAGAGACGAATAAAGGAAAAACAAGACTGAATTGAATTGGCATATCTATAAGGATGGGCTCATGCAGTTAGCTGGAGAGGGAGGGGGCCATTGTGTCACAATAGTATCCATGGTTATGCCGTGTGCGTGTGATGTAAATACGCTTACTGCGTGTGTTTTTGCCCTTCAGTGCCTGGGAATCTCACTCGGGTGACGTCAGATGAAATCCCTCTATACCGTATTTTAAAACAAGTATAAATGAGACTTTTGGAAATGTCTCCCGTATCTTACCGTCCCTGTTACCGTCTCCAACAAGAAGTGAGGGCAGAATATGTAACAAAATCCAGTCCCCAGGAGAAGAATAGCTTCCATCAGAAGCCAGTAGTGACGCCCCTTCCACACGGTCAGGGCCAGAAATATCGCCTGGAGAACTACCTTTGCGGTGTATATCATCGTGTTTGGAGATCGTCACTAGAAAGCAAACCAACGTTTGGTTACAATATCTTTGAAGAAACTGGTTGTAAACAAACATTCATCTAGTCTTTCAAATTGAGTTCGGAACATTTCCATTGACTGAATCAGTTTAAGTTCACACATCAGTATAAGAGCACTTAAATCTGACCATAGAGCTATGACCAAACGGATCTAAAAAATGGCAGGAGTAAATGACATCGCATATTTGCTGCAATTTACGCTTTATGAAGCAAACTTGTCAAAAATCAAATACTTGTATCTCGAAGACCACAAACAGGAATTGTATTTAATTTACACAGGAATGGTAAAATAGTCGTGCCCTTTAATGTTTTAAAAATTAACTTTCTTTTAAACACTCCCTTTACTCGACCAGGTTGACAAAAAAAAAAAGCTTTCTGGAGTCTTGGTTTCAAATTTGTTAAGTTTCCAGGGCCCAACACGGGCTACGAGACTGTGCCTTGGCGCACCTTACTCCAACCCGTTGCTGGCTATGTAGAAGATATCAGTTATTGTGCACATCTTTTTGTTAGGAAATACATGAAATATCATTTTTTTATATGAATATATGAATAGTATGAAAATTACCTTACCCCTTGTTACATCCAATGGCGAGACAGAGAGACCTATATCTCACAACGAACTTTTGTTTTTTCGTTTCGTTTATTTTTCAATTGCAATACATACAACTTGTTTATACAAAATGAAATGCAGACAGTGGCGTACGCAGGTCAGCATTGCGTTATACCCCCCCCCCCCACGGTTGCCAATTTTTATTTTTTTTTTACTTCCAAAAAATACGTAAATTTTGTGACACAAATTTTACCTCAAAAGATAGCATATGTTGCGGCAGATTGCATGAAAGGACACCTTATTTTTCAGAAAATTTTCAAAGGGGCCATGGGGTGCCCCCCATGGCCCCCCAAACTAATGCCAAATTTTTTAGTTCCTGAAAAAACTTAAATTTTGTAACACAAATTTTACTTCAAAAGGTAGCATTTGTTGCACCAAATTGCATGTAAGGACCCCAATTCTTCAAAAATTTTCAAAGGTGAGGGGGCACCCCTCCCATTAGATCCCTCCCCCAGGCCCGCGACCACACAACATACTGCATGGCCCCCTTGAGAGAAATCCTGGGTACGCCACAGATAATTAACGTGCGTATCAAAAGAAAAACGGAACCAAATGAAGCTAAAAGCTTTTCTAGTCTGGTCCAATCCAGAGGTTTTCCTTTATAAATAAAACAAAACATCATGCAGCTACGTACAGAAAAGTGCAGCAATGAATCGTAAGGAATTTAAGGCTCATAATACACAAGAAACAAATTAAAAAACGATATGAGGAGAACAGAAATTGTTTGAAGTACTTCTTGAACAAATTAATATTAGGGGAATTTCGTAATTTAGTATCAAGGGAATTCCAGAGGTGAACACCATAACTTCTCACGTGAGAGTGAGCAAACCTTGTTCGTGTGGGAGGTTGTATTAGATAATCTCTTCCCCTTGTAGGATAGTTATGATGAGTGCTGTTTGGGTGGAAAAACGAATTCAAATCATGGGGAAGTTGGTCATTTTGGTGTCTATATAAAAAGATGCCTAACTGGTATGTATAGTGATCATTTAAAGTAAGAATATTAAGGTTATAAAAATACGGAAGTGCGTGGGTGTGAGGTGGAACATTTGAGATTAAACGGACAGCCCGCTTTTGGAGAACAAAGATTTTGTCGATGTAAGTTTGGGAGGAATTACCCCTAAGTAAGATACTGTAGGTAAGATGAGGGACTATTAGAGAATTATAAATAGTTAACAAGATTTTGCTGGGAAGATGATATCTTAATCTACGCATAACACCAAACATTCTAGAAACGAATTTTGCGATATTGTCTATGTGATTCTTCCAAGAAAGCTGACTGTCAATTGTTAAACCTAAACATTTTGTAAAATTACTATTTTTTATTATGGTACCTTTGAAATTTAAGATGAATTGAGGATTATCTCCTCTGCTGTTGTCAAAAACCAATAACTTTGTTTTATTAAGTTTAACGATAACTTGTTAGCAGTTAACCAGTCAGCTACAAGGTTTACTTCTAAAGATGCCACTTGAATGGCTTCATTAACAGTAGAGTTGTGACAATAGACAATTGTGTCATCAGCAAAGAGTACAACAATAAGTAGTTTTGACGATTGGTACATATCATTAATATAAAGTATAAAAAGTAAAGATCCCATTATAGAGCCTTGTCAGCTTGTGTGACACCGACAGTAATTTCCTTAGTATTAGACTCTCTACCATGGTAACGGACAAATTGTTGTCTATTTGTGAGATAACTTTTAAACCAGTTATGTGCCACACCCCGTACTCCATACATAATTATGCGAGTAAAATACTATGATTAATTAATAACTTGTAGCCACGACTGCAGATTCGCCTATAGGTCTTTATCAGAAACAATCGTGCCCGACAAACGTTTTAAATTTAGACACAATACTTTTTTTTGTAGCATTTATATGGCTGAGCTCTGGAGTCATCAGAAATGTAGCGAAAGGTGAAAAGTTCATATATGCTGAATTTAACGATCAGATGTCATTCATTTGAACATCCTGCTATTCTGATAAAGGGAAGACAAGTCACATTGTAGGCTATATAAACGGGCATTGCAAATACTATTATTCAAATGAAGATACGTTTTTCGACGGAGAGAACTGCTTTTAACCGCAGTAGACTCGGGTATAGTTCGGGTAAGGGCAGCACGAGTGGTCGTGAACATGAAACATCAGAGAAAGCATGATGACTGATTGGTTAATGTGTTGGACTTTTTACACAAGGATTTTCGGTTCGACACTTGCATGGGTCATTATATACCTTGCTTGTGTCCTTGGGCAAGATCATTTTTTCTCAATTGACTCTCCCTACCCAGGGGTATATGGGTAAGTGTAAAGAAACGTCACTTCCCAGGCCCAACGAGAACATTACTTTGTAGGGGCATAGTAGAAATGGAGTTTACTCTTTAAGTTTATGTAAACTTGTTATAGTTCATTTATGTTGTGACATATGTTTAAATAAGAAATGCTAGTCTATGACAGTTGTGAACAGTTGTAGATGTGAGGGAGGGTGCTAGGTGAGGGGAGGGACCTTTTTAATCTTTCCCCTTAATTCTGATGATTCTTACATGTAAATTGGTCATTGGTGGTATTTACATGATGACTGATGCCTAGTCAGACGTTAAAGTTTTGAATATCCGTAAAGCATACCTTAGATGGGGAAGGCGAAAAGAATTTCCTTGCTAGACTTTGTTGCAATGCCGTGCGTCTCCGTAATCACTCCTGTGCGCTGGACAATCGGCGTAATATGCAAATAGATCACCGGTGAACAATATGAACAAGTTTGACATGGTACTGAAAATAGGTCTATGCATTTCCGCAGTGAAAATACTCTACAGTTTATGAATTCTCATAATTAAGAGATTTTTAGCGGTGGCAGTGCACTCCCTAAGGCTGGTGCCCAAGGCGAGCTGCTCTATAGTTCTGTACGGGTAGACAAAGCAATCATTAGGGGGACAGAAATAGAATAACCGCCCGTCTCCGGCCTTTGGTGTGTCCATGAACAATTTCAGACATCTCCAAATGCATTTGATCACGGTGCACTGAGTTAGACCACAAATATTACAATTTAAAGCTTTAAGGCGGTTTTACAATGCATGGAGATTGTGGAGGGGGACTGGATCAATGATGGTATGCCACACGGGGCTTTGAAATAATAATGTTGTATGTGCTGCCCAAAAGAAATATTGGGACACGTACGTAATTGTTACAGGTGTGGGCGAAGGTCACTGAAAAATGCCATTTAAAGGCAATGTTGTAACCAGCAAAGGGGTGGGATTGTAAGGAGGGCGGTTGCCTCCCCCTTCCGAGATTTCAAAACCGTAAATGGAAGTTGGCCTACTTGAAAAAAACTACTGACTACTGGCTACTGACGTGCTGAAAATGCCTAGGTCCTCGTTACGATTTGAAGGCGCTAAGAACCTGGGAAATAGCAAAAAAGGTTCTTTTTCCCCATATTTTCCCAGGGATGTCCCCTGACCCCGGCCGTGGCAGCTTACTTATGTGGGCGACTCCCCCTGACAAACACGACAAATAAACTCTTTCTCTCCTACATGGTACACAGCGTGAATGCACCTGTACTTACGCATGCTGAAGATCTTTAGCATTATTCCTCATACCGTGCCACAACGAGCTTTTATAAAATAGCTTACCATTAAAAAATATGAAAATCTGGGTTTGAGTGAGTAAAACTAAGGGTTCCTCTTGAAGAACTTGCCCTAATTCAGACCAAATTGGCTCCCCCCAAAAAACTGGAAAATTTCCCCCACGGGGGGGGGGAGTAAGAAGCTTTTCCCAAAAGGTGTGTGAACTTTTTCCCCCAACCCCCAACGTGGGACCACCCCTAAGATGAACCGGTACTCCATAAACGCCTGGGAAGCGAATAGCAAGCATTGCAATATTACACTGTGTGTTGGTTATCGATGTGAATTACGACCATAGATCACAGGAGACAAAAACTCAAGAAAAGAATAGGTCATGAATTATAAATGCTTCACTCTTTTAAAAAATTTTTTCTTTTTAATAACACCATAAAACATAAACACTTAGAGTGCCGACAATACAACGAATACTGAGTATATATGATAGTAAAATATCTACAGTGACTTTATTATTACATAATTCAGAAAAAATGGTGTTAAAATACTTTAGGGCAATACTGAATCCAAATTGATGTAATCCATGTCGAAGTGGTGAAGTCACACAGAAGTCAATGGCTCGTATAGATACCATCATTACATATTCAGTGCACCATGGAATGACGGCATGATCGCGGTGAGAGTTCATTGGATCAGGGGGGGTGATATTAATATCACCTTCCTGACTGGATCAAAACTCGAACATTCAGCAGTAAAAAAGATGTATAGGCGATCGGCGCCAACATCTTTAAAGGGTTTTCTTTGTCGTACTTGAGAGGCGATTGTGCCCCTCGATTTTGTCGCCATAATGTGACGGACTCTTGTATAGCCATATTCGATATGTCAGTTACGATTTACCACTGGGATGTGAAAACCATGAGATTGCCAACTTAGCACGGGACAGTTAAGGGTTAATGCATGCAAGGAAATAATTCAGATGTGTTCGAGATGATTCCACAGAGAAAGGAAGATCGTTAGTTTGTTCGTTTCCCTGCCTCCGGAGGGGCGGTGTATCCGAGAAAGGCATTCACTGCTACAACTGCTGCGACCGATGCCCCAATAGATGCGTTCTGGAAAGAGATCAGTGATGTCGTGATGCTCGTCAGGAATAGAACGGCTATGATGCACAAAGATTCCTAATAGTTGAAGAAAACAAAAGGAGTAAGTTATAACAATATGAATAGTTAACACGCAACATTATCATAACAGCCCCGTAGAGGGGTAGTTGCCTACGTGGCAGGCTGTACGGCATATTCCTTGTTCAGTCATATATCCCTCACGGAGCTGAGCAAACAGAGTCCGCTCCGTGGGGTAGAGGGGTAGGAGAGGCACCTCCCAGAAAATGTTCGCCCTCTAAAATTTTTTGAGAACAAGAATTACTAGCGTCTTTCATGTGCGGCGATCCTTCTTTGAAAGAGGGGGAGGGGGTATAGTTAGTGGCACTATCTAAGCGGAACGCCACCATCGGTTGGCGCGGAGCGTACAAAGAAAATATTGGCCAAAATTACCCCGAGATCACCGAAAATGGCTCTTTCCAGGCTTCGCACGGTAATACTATGAGTGTCGGAAATATTTCCTAAAAAAGTAAATAGGCCTATTGAAAAAAGTCTAGACCTTTACTTTTTACATGATTTCCGGATCTGTCGGTTTAATTTCATGTGTGTGTGTGTGTGTGTGGGGGGGGGGGGGGTATAGTGTACAGCAGGGGTTCCCATCCTTTTTCCACTGGAGTATCAATTTCACATTTTCGTGGTGCCACCGAGTACCAATACCACAATATTTAACTATAATAGTGTTTATGCGTTAACAACGATATCAAATAGCTGTCAGTGTATAGCTGCTTGAGGGATGCAAGAGGGAGAATAAATTGATTGAATCAATGATGAATGAGTGCATAACAGTGGCAAGATAACAAATAGCTGTCAGTGTACAGCTGCTTGAGGGATGCATGAAGGAGAACTTAAAAAGAATGCTATAAAACAAAATCGAGAACGCTGTGTACCACGCCGCGTACCAACGAGAACGTCCAAATGTACCACTGGTGGTACGCATGCCACAGGTTGGGAACCCCAGGTGTACAGTATTCCCCCCATCCGACTCCACGGGGGAATATATCCCTCCACCCCAACCCCCCCCCCAGGATCGCTGGGCTATAGTGCCGTTATACAACTTATCATATCTCATCCCGTTCAACGCCTTGTCTGGCTACGGGTATGAAAATGGTGTAGAAAATTATGAAAACTGTTCATCTTTTTCAATTTTGTGAAAAAACAACAGAGTTATTGCATTATTAAAAGCCATACTCGGGTGAGCATAACGTATTGGCCTGTAATGGTCAATGTCTCTTATTTTGGAAGGTCTTGTGTAGGGCTTAGCAAATCTCCCTCCCAAAAGTCCGGGCAAGAAACAAATCACTCGGGCAAGTGCACTGCTCAATGTCGGTCAAAACCAAAAGAATATTTCACCACAGACATGTCCAAAGGCTTTATTGTACAAACTGAAACTGGATAAGAAAACGATCATGTCGGCAAGTACATTTCGATAACGGCTAGCCCGATGGACTCACGAGTTATAAAAATGTTCGAAACCTGCAGGCGGCCGAGACTCCTCTGTCAGCAGGCCCGTAGCCAGACAAGTACTGAAGGGGTCGAAATGGCTTCCAGGGCAGCAGGGGGAAGGAAATTTTTAAGGGAGGCCAAATGTGTAAGAATGTATTAGTCAATGGCAACATTCTTGAGGGCGAAAAAATTTTCAGGGGGCTTCCCCAGGCGCGGATTTAGGGGGGTCCAGGTGTTCCGGACCCCCCTGCTCTTGGCCGCCAAAATAATTTTCAACCATTTTTTCCTCTATTAGGAGAAACTTGGCAAAATGTGCCTAAAATCGTCATTCTCAGACCAAAAGGGTCCAAACTGAGGTGCCCATTCATCCCTTCACCCCACCAGTTTGAATTATAGCTTAAAACATGCGCCAATGAACTGTCTCCGTGAGACCGAGTAGTTTCAAAAGCTGCAGAGGTGTATAGCCAGTGTTTCCACTCTCCCAAAATTACCCGAAATTCGACAAATTTTGGTGCTGTTCTGGAAATTTTCTGGAAAGAGAATAATTTCGAATAATATCGGGAAATGCTGGAATTGGAAGAAGTATCACCAGCACTGGCGTCCCCTGGGGGGCATTTGGCCAGATTACAAGGGCAAAGGAAGCGGGGGGATCTGGGGCTCCAGTCCTCCAGCGAAATTTTTAGGGGGCGGAAGTATGCTTAAGTCCCCCACTTTCCAAGGCCAAAAACCTCTTACTTGTCTCTTTTGTTGAAAGTTCCAAATATTTGCAGTAATTTACCTTAAAACTTGTCCAAAATGATGCACCAGATTGCCTCTAAGGTCCCTCAGAAGTCCAAAAATTTCCCAAGAAATGTCAAAAATGGGCAGTAATTGACATTAAAATATGTCCAAAATGATGCATCAAATTGCATCTAAGGTCCCTCAAAAACCAAAACATTTTCCAAGACATGTGAAATATTTGCAGTAATTTACCTTAAAATTAGTCCAAAATGATGCACCAAATTGCATCTAAGGTCCCTCTAAAGCCAAAAAATTTTCCAAGACATGTGAAATATTTGCAGTAATTTACCTTAAAATTAGTCCAAAATGATTCACCAAATTGCATCTAAGGTCCCCCAGGACGGCGATTCGAAACAAGGTTCAGCCCCCAGTCACAGACAGCTTCTTACGCGTATGCCAGATTGTATCCGAGGGTAGTTAATTATCCAACATTTAGACCCCCCTGGAAAAATTCCTGGATCTGCACCTGTCCCCCCCACCCTTAGATACGGGCCTGTCTGTCAGTTCAATTATAAACTGCAAACACAACGTGTAAAATTGTTCATTGAAACTCTCTCAAACTCCGAGTCGTCAACAAAAGTGGTGAAATGAACGGTTGAAAAGTGAGCATAGGTTAATTAAGACGAAATATCAAAACTCGTCAAAGGGAGAGAAAGGGAAGAAATCATTGTCAAAGGAAACCAACTAAGATCTACGCAAAAGTTGCAGTCTTGTTCTTTTTATTCGTAAAAGACTTAAAAAATTCATCTATTAATTACTCTGATGAAATTTATTTTAGTTCGTAAAAGTTAGTGCTAATAGTTAGCAGGCAAAGTTATAGTTTCAACCCGAAAAGAACTGGCAGCATACAGGGGGAGAAACCATACCGATCCCTTCAACTTCGAAGTCATAACAATAGATTTGAAAAACATAAAGATATAGTGATTGTTTATAGAAAAGAAGATGCCAATGGATGATATCCATCGAACTTAAATAAATTTGGCAACTTAATCTGCTAATATCTTAATAACCATGTACATGTTGAATGAAAATTTTACCAATACTCTTGGATAAAACTTATCTTTTACAAGTCAAAAATAAAGTTTGGCTTTAACATATCCTTGAAAATTCTTAAGCATGCCTGCCCAGCTGGTTTGATATATAGGCCTATCTTAAAGACAATTTTAAAATTATAGATTATGATAAAACCTTTCAGAAATTTACTTTTTGGCTATTTTGGCTATCACATGTCATTTAAATGATGTAGGATAAGCAGAGCTATCATAAAACTTTTCTTGTTTCCACTTTTTTAGGATGGGCACGGAGACGTCGTCGGATGCGGTTGCTTAGTGGTTCAGTCTGACGGCAAAGGCAAGCCTAAGGTTTTTCATGATAACTTGAGCATATTATAGCCTAAAATATGCAGGCCATAATATGATCTCGGTTGTCAATATCTCGATGTTTTACCGAAAAAGTTCAGATAGTCACATAATATCTCAACATCTCTATGAAACATTAAAAGTTTCGTAAACAAGCGTACTGACATTTGCCACGTGCTCAGTGGAAACACTTGTACGGACTCGCTTTATCCAAATGTGTCAAGTAGCGTTTACCTAGCCTTTAAAGAGGCGCACAATATTTTCGTGAAAGCCATTGCCGAACCTAGTGAATAAGTGAAACGAGTTGAATTTTCTCCACAGGGATGGACAACACGCATTTCAATTACTCTCTTCACCTTATTACACATTTCTTGGTTAGAAACTGGGCTGTAAAACGTCATCTAACTAACCACACATTTCTTACATATTTCGGTGGCTACGTTTGCAATGGGCTGGAAGTTTCATCTTTAAACTTACCACAAGTCTTCCAAGTAGAAGCATTCTTTTGTCGGTTTCTGATTTGAAACACGGAACTTGGAACATCACATAGGAATATCCGAGAAGATAACTACCAATTACAGCTGCAATGACATGATGGGAGGAACCAAACGCATCCCAGGTAGTCTGACGGAAAAAAAGGAAAGACAAGGGGAAAATTCGGCACAACTGATCCACTTCAATTGGGACACGAAGAGGTGAAGTTTCACGCTTCGCTCAATATCTACGAAAAATCTTTGCAGCGGGAACCACAAAACACAGGCTCATTTCTTTGTGATTCAGAGCTATTTTGAGTGTCCTTCTAGACAACACCTTTGGTATTTCTCCAGTCTTCCCTTACTGGCTATCATCCGCTCCGCTTTTATAATATGCATGTGCATTTGCCTCCTGCCCACTATTCCGTGTGTTGAAAAACGGAATTCATCCCAAAACTAACAAAATCACCAAAATAAACAAACAAATATGGTTTTTAATCCGGATTGAAAGTCTAGAAAATAATTCCTAGGGTATTCTCATAACATAAACAGTCGTAAAAGACATAAGTTTTACATTTTGGATAGGCCTATTTATTTATATTAAGAAATACATATACTTCAAGTGTTGAAAGAAGTGTTTGCATGAAAATAAAAATTTGCCAGAAGGTTTAAGCAAAGAAACGATATGAATCTTTCGATGGAAAAGTATCTTAAACCAAAGTGACTGTGGAAAGGCCGCCATCGATGCTCACTGAAATCTGTATATTCATTTATTATCTGATCAAGTGACAGTTCAAGAATTCATCAAGACCCTCAGCCGGCGACGCAGACTCCGTAGCCGACAAGGTCCTTTAAAGGCTCTCTAATCTCACCCCAGACGGTAACAATTCTCCCTACTAAGTTAACTTCTAGCCCCTCCTTCAATTTAAACCAAATGTCTTATCTAGTACACCTCCAAGACAGAGCCACAGTAGCCTGTACTGAGTTTAAATTGCTCGAGGCAATATTGTCAAGCACGGTGACAGTGCGTGAGCATAATTGGGATAGGGAGGTGGAGCACTGCAGCAGACTGTACAAGTCATTGTTGACCAACCAAAGTGAAACTGTATTGTTTGAATGAATGTCAATCAAAGTGCTGTTATGAACTGTATTTAGAACTCTGGGGATATTCCGAAATATGTTTGGGCAGAGAGTTGCTAGCAACTCCCTGGTTTGGGGGTGGGATGCCATATACCCTTTAAAGGTGGGCGTTGCTTTCTCAGAAAGCAGAATACTTCCACAGAGCAGGATTATTCTTATTATCCTGCTCTATGAATACTTCCAAGGTGAACAGCGCTTCTGTCTAACAAAAGTTTGATTTGCTAGTGACAAAAAATGCACAAAATCCTTCTTGCAGCAAGCAAAAATACCGTTGACAGTTCAAGGGTAACTTTTGTAAATATTTTGACATTATATGCCTTTACTTTGTCCAGATCTTTGCTTTCAGGTTTATACTAAAACAATTCCCTTCAACCACACAATCACGAACACATAATCGCAGACCATATATTCTTGTCCATAGGCGTAGGAAAAAGTCAGGGTTGCAGCCTCTCACTGAGGATGCAAATTCGCCGTTTTAGGGCATACTTTGGATATGTTACTATGTATCATGAAATCATTACAATTTCTCTCAAAAGTGTTCAGCCCCGAAATGAAAGTAGACCCAGTCCCTATGGTCATGTTCAAAGTCTTTTATTGACATTGATATATCGGGAAATGAATGTTGTAGTATTAATTTCTTCTTCGTAGAATAATTTATTAGCCTATATTTATGATGAAAATTAAAAACAATCTTCTATTTCTAATATATCACATTAAAAATAACATCCTTTTTTAACTATCACTTTATTTAAAGGGCAAATCTCGTCATATTGGACAGTTCCAATTCTCCCAACTAAGCAACTTGAAGCTCTGCCCACAACTGTGTAAAGCTCCTCCTTGTGCAGACACAAACCTATTTTATTGCTTACGGTCATCTCCTGATGAGTATTCAAGGCTATAATGTGTAATCCAAACACTCTCTCTGCATTGTGTGGAATGTCAACTACTCTGCATCTCTTGAATTTTCAAACTTTGATGTCAATCAAAGAGTAGTCACCAACTGAGAATTTTGATACCCCCACATTAAAATATACTTTGGGGTGATGAGTGTCTGCCTTAAGTCGCTGAAATTTACAAAACAGCTTCATGGTATCTCAATCGATTTCTAAGACGTGTAAGAATATAAACTCACCAATCGAGTTAGTGTGAGGGTTGGATAAGCGTGAAATGCAATTCCCAGAAAGAACACACAAAATGCATCAAATCTGAGATTTTTACTCAAAGGATCCGAATTCTGGGGTCGGCTCTCGACATTCTCGGCAAGGATTAGATGAAGCACATTGCCAGCCACGGAAAATATAAATCCAGGCATGGAAGCTTCCTGCAAAAAAAATACCTCTTTGTTCAATTTATAATTATTTTTTATAAGTTTGATAAACCAGACAATTAGGCTAAAATTAAAATGTAAGTATTTAAATTGATATTTGACTTGATGTGGGTAAGCTAAGTTAAAGAAATCAAAACAGATCAAACTGTTCTTAAATTGTGTAGGTATGGTGAAGCTAACTTAAGATTTGTAGGATACTAGTTCTGGAAAAAATATTCTGTGTCCATCATGTGAACTTTCCCTTCCTCCGCAATTGCCGAGCTTCTTCGTGTTTTATCCTCTCTATTCGTTACCTCGTTACTTTGACCAAATCAATTTTCTCCCTTAAGTTTAATTTATAATGTTCACTTCAGTTTTTCCTCAATAAAGCGATCATAAAATGAACACGCATACAGCGCGCACAGATTGTCATAGGAAGACACATCCATATTATCCTATCCTGACCTGATTACTATTTTAATCCACGAGAAATATTGTGATGTATGTCCAGGTCTCGATCATTGTTTAAATATCAGTGACCACTCAGTCATGCTTGACCAAACTACACAATTTCATTACAATTATTCTACCCTATCAAAGCGCTTTTAAAAGCGCACCCTTCTTCCCCTCTTGTCTCGACATAGCCTATGTGATAGGCATTCTCTCCATCTGCCGTTCAATTTTTTTCATGAAAGTTAGTCAAATGTGACGTCATTTATTAACTCCAGGGGTGTATCCAGAGACGGTAGGAAACGAATGGGGGGATTCCTCCCTTTCTAGGCTTTACTTCTGCCCCCATTGAATAGCAAAATGGTAGAACTTAGTGAATTCGCTCAAACGTACGCTCTTACCTCAGACGAGGAAGCACTCCCTGTTCTGTACTTGAAAGTTATGCGTATAAGGTCAAGCTAGGTAGTCTACCCTACTTAAAACAGGATACAGGCTATATTATCCTCCTATAGTAAGGATAGGCTTATAAGATCCTCGAACATGACTTCTCTTACAAAACAATCGAAAATGACATGGTAAACCAGAGGTTTGTCACGGCAAATCTCTAGTGAATAATTTTTAAGTTTATTACTTAGGACCCGGATTTTGGACTGTTATTACCGGGATGTGTTGCAAGGAGCTCTCTGGATTTGGAGTCCTGCCTAGGAATGGTATGTGGCATATTGTTTCCAAAGATGTCGCCTGGTGAGAAAGAAAACCAAGAGGCAAGTCTTAGAAGGTTTCGATTACATGTTAGTATATTCAAGCAAATCATTGCTACTATCAGTTGTGTTTTTCTTTAATGGGCTTCGCCTCCCTTGGATATGTCACCTTTAAAGCGACACTTTCCCCTATCCTGTATTGTCTACTATTCCAAATCAGTCTTGTCTAAACATGCAATTCACTTGTAGTTTTCTAAAGGAAACATTTCCCCAGCTGTGCAATGCCTAAATTGCTTCAAAAGTACTAAGTTTTGCAATGAGAATTTACAGTTACTTCCGATGCACATTGTAGGAGGAGTCACCCCTCCCAAACCCCAAATTTAGGAGCGAACCGTAGTCGATAAAGAAAGTTCTTGCCCATACTTCGTCCTTGGAAATAAATTCTGGAAAAGCCACTGTGCACACTGCAAAGTTAAACATAGTGTGATTTCCTTGGTTGGTGGTCTCTGAAAAAAGAATGTGCCCGAATTTCTTCGAAACTGCTTACTTTTGCGATGAGAATTAAAAAGCAGTCTCCAACCGTGGCAGGGGACATCCAGTGGTATAGCCAGTCATGGTGGCAAAATTTGCCCCAGGAGATCCCCGTAGCCCCGAACACTCCTCCTTACTAACAAATGTTCAAAATGTATAATTATGCTACCCATTCGTATGAAAACTGCATTTGATTTTCAATTACTGCGACGTTATCACGAAACTTTTCGGCACGCTTGGCGCGAACTCAGAAAGGTGTCTGTCCCAAAATTATTTATAAAATTATTTGATGAAAGACCACATGCCTAATTTTTTTGTTAAGTCCTATGCATGCCGCGCTCTCACATTAACTCATCCTCCCATTCAAAATATCATTACACTATTAAAATAAACCATCCGTTGGTCCCCCTCCTCTCAAAAATGTCAAATTGATATAGAGTGGTCAGTTTATTGCACGCATCAAATGCCATTGGGAGATGGTACATGCCTTATTCTACCACCTCTAGCCATCCGTTATTGAGAATCCTGCATTCTGATTGGTTAATCACTGACCTGTTATTCTGC